>JANHAO010016432.1:0-14389 GCA_026873985.1 Saraca asoca
TAAGCCTATTTATAGAGGAAGGAGAGGTTACATGCATTAATTGCTAGCTACAGTTGTATTACATCAAATAATAAATGGGAAAAGACAGTAAAGTGGCTACATTCTGGCTGTTGCAGAAAGTAGGCTGCCGAGTTGCCTTCCTAGTTCGGCGGTAGACTTGTGCCTATTGCTTGGTATCCCAGGCAGGGGATTTATGACTTGAAAGCCTCACAGGTTTTGCTGCAATAGGCACCACTGTAGAGAGGGAGCAGTCTTCGAGTGGAATGGCCGACCATCCAAAGGTTTGGTCTAGTGACTTCTTTGCTGGCCCATTCCTCGTGGGGGATTATTTTGCGGGGCACATCCGAACCTTGTCGCAGGGTCGCCACGACGTGATAAGCAAGGAAGGGCTTCGAAGCTCGGGATTACTTTACCACTGTTGTTTGCAGGAGCATGGAATTCGGTCCTTTGTTACACTCGAGGGCTCGTCCTTGTGAGGCTAATTCTGGTATACAACAGTATTTAAAGGTGATTTCAAGAAAATTCTACATGTTATACCAAAGGGAGTTGGGTAGATATTGTTCATGCAACATTGAACACATCTTATTTGTGGGATTCTTACCATGTATTAAGGTTGACAAAGAATATGTGGCTATAAGGAAATCCAACAACCGATTCACAACTGTAAGAGCTTAAAGATGTCTCTAACTGGATCTTAAATATTAGTGATGGAAAAATCAGAGAACCAAATGATGGAAAAGTCAACATAGACATTCCAAAAGATCTTTTGATCAAAGATTACTAAAATTCAATTAAAGTAATAGTCAATTCCACATATCCTTCTTTTACACAAAATAAGGTGATAAAGGATACACAACATAATTCAATTATACTTGCACCTAAGCTAAGTATTGTAGAAGAATTCAATTCATATGTGTTGTCATTAATCAACAGTGAAGAGAAAGAATACTTAAGCTCAGATTTAGTATGCAAAACTAGCTCAAACAACTCATACCAGGAAGATTTGCGTTCACCTAAAGTACTTAATTGTCTTAATGGTTCTGGTTTGCCAAACCATAAACTAAAATTGAAAGTAGTTGTACTAATGATGCTTTTAAGGAACATAGACCAATCATTCAGCCTCTGTAATGGGACAAAACTTATTGACACACAGTTGGCAAATCATGTCATAAAAGCTAAAGTGTTAAGTAGTAATAATGTTGGTAATAAGGTTTTCACTCCTAGGATGGTTCTAAGCCCTTTGTAGTCAAAATGGACATGTAGGCTATAAAGAAGACAATTTTCCATCATTGTATCATACACAATGTCTATAAACAAGAGCCAAGGACAATCAATAAATAAAGTTGGGCTCTATTTGCCTAATATAGTATTTAGTCATGGCTAATTATATGTTGTTATGTCTAGAGTTAGAAACAAAGAAGGGCTAAAATTCTCAAACATAATGAAAACAAAGAAACGTCAAATGTCATCACTAACATTGTCTTCAAAGAATTATTTCAAAATACAAATTAGCTTCCACAAAAGGTAAATTTTGTCATATTTATTTCTTTAATAATCAAAACAGCCACACATACACTATTATTTGTAAGAACAATTTTGCATTGAAAGTTGTATTCATTTAATCTATTCTCTTTTTATTTGATTGCCATTAGGTTCTATTGTTGTAACATCACAATGGCTACATTCAAATGTGAAAGCCCATTTGACAAGATTCAAGTATTTCTATTGTATTCAAATAATATCAGGCTTTTAGGTTATAGGTAAATGAAATTATGCATATTAGAAATGTAAAGTTTGAAAAGTCCTTTGCAATTGCATATATTTTACATGTAGAGAGGAATATGTTCTGTGTCATTATTTGAAACAATTTGCATGTATCCATATTTCTCATATATATGTAGTTGTTATTCTTCATTAAAATTTACACTAATTTGAATAGTTAACTAAATTTTAAATCATTAGTAAAAATCCTATTGTTAGAATCTAAAATAAATGAGAAGAAAGATCCACCAAAACCTATGGGTTACAATCTACTTATTTTAAGAAAATGCAAAATAATAGCCTTTCATTAATAGACCTCTTTATCATCCAAAAGTTAATCCATCAGTTCATATTGTTTCTGGGTTTTATTTCAATGTCTATAAATTATAGGGTTTTCACAAAAACAAGAAGCATTTTTACAATACTTAAGTTGAATTAGATACCACTTGAAGGTTTTTGTATGTTCATTGACCAGGGCTTAATAGAAGAACTTTATAAGTTTCCAAAAATTGAAGATACAGATTAAGAAATTGAATTTCAATTATTTGTAGAAACCTTTCAATTGGTAAAATCCTTAATAAAAGAAAAAGATGTCATATATGAATCACTCACATATTCCTTTGAATTATATGTATCCACAAAATTGATTTGAAAAACCAAGGGATATTTAATAATAAACCATTTTTATTGGAAACATTCCTTGAACAAATTCCTTGGGAACTTCTATAGTAAATGGAATATACAAAATTGTAATCAATCAAACATTGCAAATCCCCAATATCTATTATCAATTAGAATTGAGCCATAACAAAATTTAGGTCTATATTGGCACCTTAATATCAAATTGGGGGGAGGGGAATTAGAATTAGAGATTAATAAGCAAGGATATGGACTCGTGTGAATTTGAAACTAAAAATAGCTAATCCAGTTCAATCATTGGCTATAGGTTCGAATTTAAGAGAAATTCTAGTGATATTTGCTATCCTAAAATTCCTATCTTTCTTAAATCTAAACTATTAGGGAAAAAATAGAGTCATAAGAAAATGTCATTTTAGAATCTTATCAACAATTTGCTCACTACAACATTTTTGACCTTTGGCAACGGCCAAAAATCATTGCCTAAAGTGTGAAAACTGTTGCCTAAAAGAGTAGGCAGTGATTTTTGTTCGTGCTCTTATCAAGCGTTACCTATTTTTTTAAGCAATGATTTTTCTGGGGTTTCTGGCAATAGCTAAAAAAACTGTTGCCTATTGCTCAGTTATAGGCAATAGTTTTTTCATTTTTATTTGGCAACAGTTTCTCAACGTTGCTAGATTAAGCAACAGTTCACAATAGATAAAAAACCGTTGCCTATTGTTTAGTTATAAGCAACAATTTCTTGATTTTTATTTGGAAATAGTTTCTAATCGTTGCCTATTGTTACCAATTATATTATAGGCAACATGTAAAAATCATTGCTAATTGATCATAACACTAGAATAAGCAACAGTTAAAAAGTGTTGCCAATTATATTAAAGGCAACATGTAAAAATCGTTGCCAATTGATCATAGGCAATGGTTTTCAAGATATAGGTAACGCTTTTACATTGTTGCTAACCATAGACAACGCTGTTGAAAAAGAAAAATTAAAATACTCATTTCATTAGAAAATAATTAAGACATTTATTTCATTAAAAAAATAAAGTGTTGAATATAATTGAGTGTTTATTGTTTCAATCTCAAAATACAATTTTACCTAAATAAATTTCCTCAACAAATTAATAATATTCTAAATAACAATACAAGAAGTCTAAATCACATTCTACCAAATTAACAATTTGCTTTTGGTTGTTGATAGTCTTCAATTTCTAGCATCATTCTTCTCTCTTCAAATCCTTCCTCCATGTTCAGTTCTTCGCTTGTCCTTATTGATTCCATCCATGATTAATTTATAGACTTGTTGATATATAGAATGCAAAGTCCCCGGATCCCATCCATGGCTATATGTCCTTAACTTGATTGATGCTAAGCAAATCCTTAACTGTTATATTCTAGATAAGCATATCAGCATTATATAGCTGGCAGCTGGCCAATTTTGGATTGGAATAGTGGATCCATTCATTCCAAGTTGTTGCACACCACCATCAAACTTGGGGTCCCCTCCAGCACATGGAAAATAAGTGATAACCTAGATAAAGTGCAATACAGAGGTGAATCTATATTATTACATCTAGTTTCTAATAATGTAAATGATTCATGATAATGACCTGGATGTAGTGGCTTTTGAAAGATAAGATCTAGTTTCCTCAAACTTAGCACCATGTTTCCTTTCTTTACGCTCCTTGATCTGTATTTAAAATTGATTAAACATCTAGAAAGAAAACTTCCTAAAACCTTCAATAATAAAATGCATTCAATAGGCCTTGCATATGTTGGTAAGAAGTTTCATATGTTTTTCAGGCATAACAACCTTAATAGCCTCCAGTCCACACTTCCTGACAAGCATTTCCAAAAGAAGCTTAACCTGAAAAAAAGTTTAAATTCTCCATAATACAAGCATATGAAACAAAACACTTGCAACAAATCAATGAAATTGCACTGAATAAAAATTGCATAAAAGATAATTAAAATACAAACCTTAGCTTTGAAGTGATTTTTGGTGTTATCTTACCACCTCAACAATCCTTCCACCATGCTCCTCAAGTGCATCTGCAACTCTTCTGATTGTGATTTGGCTACCAACACCTTTAATAAGCCTAAATTAGCCTGGAACAAGAAGCAATAGGATTAAGCTTGATCCTGGAGGTTAATGACAACATTGCTTCAATCAGCAATGATTTAAATTAATATATATATATAAAAGAAAACGGAACAAACTTGGACTATCTCCCTATTTTTCCTTTAGAGGAGGAGAAATGTGGATGGAAGTAGGTTGTAAGAGATGAAACAAGGTTAGAAAATTCATATGCTAAATGAGCTAAACCCTTCATGGCAGCACTTATCATATGTGGAGTTTCACCAACTAGGCCTCCAACAACTTATTCCAAAGAAACAATACATAACATATGCATTTCTTATGTATAATGAGTTCAATAAATTAATTCATCAATAAAGATGTAGTCTAGCCAAGAACTTAAAATCAATATTTACCATGTTGAAAAATTGATACAAATTTTCTCTTCTCCTTCCTCTCTCTTCATCTCCACACGCATGCCTGATTTGGACAAGAATATCATAAGCCCTATTCTTTGTTTTTTATTAGCCTGCAGAGATGATCTTTAAAAGTTAAATCCTATTTTTACAACACTAGGCTGATAGCATAAAGCCTTCTCCCTTCCCCCACAACTATAAAATTTTATAATGGTTGCCATATGTACAACCAGATTCCCTAAAGTGTTTCCATAGCTACAACCACATTACCTCTTTAAGTGCGAGAATGATTTCAGTGAGAAATGAAAAAACAAATTCACACCATCTATGCTCTAAATCATTCTGCACATAATGCATAATTTTGGGATTAAATTAAAAGGTAGACAACTGCATAAAATGGTGCTCATACTATACAATCTACCAATATGCTATAACAAAAACATTGATTATGACCAAAGCACAAGTAAAAAACAAGGAACAAACATTAACAATCTTAAATACCTTTGAGACATAGATTATTAGAAAGTAAAGGATTTCGAGTCTATGAGTTTTGTAGAAAAATGACATGAAAGCATATTACCAACCATAAGCCTAAGCGATTCTTCAGACTTTGACAAAATAAAATCATTTGAATCCGACCAAAAAAATCTTGAGGAAATCAGTATATCGAAACTAATTACCAAGGACCAACCCAAAATTGTCTTAGCAATAAAAACACTACACTTTCATTTCATTATGTTCAATAAGAAATATGGAAGAACTTCAAGATAGGAATATACACAATAAAACCTTTGACGGTCATTCCAACAAATAAAACATTAAACATATAAACAAGTTAACAAAAACAATTAGCTAAAATTCCTAATGATCAGCATGGCAACAGTCGTGTTTTAAGCATTGAAGCATGGAAATTACATGGTGAATAATTTCTGAGACAAATTGACTATGTAGTCCAAAACAAACTTCTTATATTACAAAAACAAAAATAGAACATAAGAAAAGAATTACCCTGAGAATACTTGAAAGAACTTTGTATGCCTTCTTGTGTCTAAACCCTTCATCATCCTAAAATTAATAATAAATAAATTTTCATACTTATCCCAGCATCCCAAGGTGAATAAGAGATTTAGACATCAATTGTAAAAAAAAAAAAAAATTGTGCCATATGTCTCTGTCGAACCTCTAAAGTTGGCTTTATTGCAACAAATAATACATATATCTCCTCATTCTTTAAACCATGAAAAAATGAAACTGCCAAGTCAAGAATCTGTGCCCTGGGAATAAGATAAGTTTTAACTATCAGATATTTATAGACACAAAAGAAGACCATCAAATAATTAAAGTACAAAAGAAAGCATAATGCAACAAAGGAAAGAGATGGCAGAAGTCTTAGAAAATCATTTAGACATAAAATGGCAAGTAAAAATATGATCCACACCTGACAACCACTGGAGACACATCATTTGATGAATTATCAATCTAAATAGAATTGTCTACTTTGCTAGTCTCTCAAGTGGCTTGCAAAAGCTTCTGCATTGTAACTTTGAAATGCTTGGATACTACTTTTTAATCTACTATGGAAGCAATCTAACAAATTGTGGACTATGAATAGAGTAAAAAAATAGTATAAACTTCTTACACAAGCTAAATATAACAAAGGACAAATTAAACTATCAGAATTGCAAAAGTTTACAAACAAATGAGTATCAAAGAAGACACTATGTTTTATGAATATTGTATTGTCACCTTGTGTGGTTATGCTGACATACACCATTCAACCTCTTCATTCAAAGGTTGCATATAATTCATAACAATTATGTTTTCTTAGTCTCAGCCTGAATTCATATGACTCTAAGGTATTCCACTTATATAGCTGTTACTTATCATAAGATTAAAATTAAATGCCACTAGTACAATATCACAAATTCCTAGTTAAGTATGTATCCATGTTGTAGATGAAGATATAAGCAGCTAAAGGTAAATACAATTTGTAATAAGTAGAATGCTATTTTCTTGACAAGAAGATCATATAGATGACATAGATGACTACTACAATTCATATAAACTGCAAGGGACACATGAAAATTAGTGCTCTAAGGCTAGATAACTGGTATGCAATTCCTTAGTGGTTAAAAATGGTTTTGTTAGTTAGTTATCCACTAATAAGAATGTAGATTTAATAAAGAGAGTGATTCATTCCAGAGTAACTGTGTTGAAAAACATATGGACTAAGAGCTTAGCTCCAATATGCTTAATGAAAAATAATCAGAATCCAATAACAGACTCAAAATGATAAAAGGCAAAAGAGACCAAAAGAATATGATACTACAAAAGGACAAAATAGCAGGGCTAACTGGCTAAAAGAAGAGCATATGATGCCTACCTATGAAGACAATGAAATTGAATCTAGTTATGCTTTTAACATTAAATAACCATAATTTACCTTGATCAAGAATCAAAAGAAAGCTTGAAACTTTGTGCCATCTTTGCTTGCAACAACACAAGAAGAGCAGTGTCGACATATGATATTTTCCTATTCTCATTCATAGATTAATGCAACACTAATTGAAATCACCTCCAAAATCAGGCCAACTGCACATAAGCAAGCTCACAATATAACATCTATACTTCAGTCAAGACCAACAATAGTGAAAACTATTGATGGAGAGAAATTGGCAGTACATAAATTTACAAGAGTGATCACAATGCTGTAACATGACCAGATGTTATGGGTAAAATCCAGCATCACAAAACAAGTCAGCAAAGGCCTAAAGGGAAGCTAAGTCCCATTGGAACAAGCCCAGCTTGCTAAGGTTAAGGACATTAGGTTCTGGCTCGTATACTCTACAATTGATCCTACGTGAGCTTGCTTCACGGCACACGAGCTCGACCTCGCTGGCCAAAAGGTTGGCAATGACCTTGAGCCAGAAAGGGCTCATGGGATAAGGCACATTACTTAATTAAGAAGCTTAACAAGATGGAGCATTGGATTGGCTTGTCTCAGTTCTCTGGCCGCCCAGCAAACAAAGATGGCCCACCTATAAATAGTAGCCTATAAGAGCCGAATTGTAGGAGTCTATGTAGTCTTATACATTAAATGCTTGATGTAATAGAATTACAACATTTAAAATTACTATTGTAACCTCCTAGCCTCTATAAATGGAGGGAGGAGGATCCTTATAAGCTAAGCTAAAACAACTATACTGAGACTCTGTAGAAATTTCTCCAGACCAATATATTATCGTGGATGTAGGGACTGGAGTAACCAGTTTTGGTGGAACCATGTTAAAAATATTGTGTGTATTTGCTACTCTTCTTTTGACCTTCCTCTTCACCTTTGCTTGTTCAACCATAAAACAGTTTGAATCCATAAGAATCCTCCCTGTTAACTGGGGTTTGGCCCCAAACCAGATTCCACCATTAATATTTTTGGCATCATCTATGGGGATTCATCCACTCTCTAGTTGATTTTTGTACTCTGGTCACTTCACTGCACAGCCATAATGGCAAGAAAAAGAGCTACAAGGGCTTCAAATGCATTGGTTGATCCACCGGAAGGTCATGTATCCATAATGAACTCCTCCACTACCCTTGTTATAGGCGTTACTTCTGGCTTGCCCCTAGCCAATTCTTTTCAACCTGCTGCAATTGCTAACGACACTGATGGAGTGCAAACCTGGCTTCAATGCTAGGAGAAACTAGAAAATATGATGGGAGAACTAACTAGAGCAATCACAATGCTAGCATAGGCTCAGGGCGTACAAAGGCAGGCTGAGGTCATGACACCCAATAATGTTCCCTAATAGTAAGAAGCTGGATGTTCGAGCAAAGCTCACTAAGAGCAGTCTGCAAGTCATTACTCCTATAACCAGCAAAGACAAACAGACTAACACTTCACTTATCAGTAGACCAAAGCACAAGGCCTAATAATGGAGGAACTACTCTAGAGGATTAAGCAACTAGAAGAGTGCCTACGGTCTCAATGTAGCCAACCCAGTTTTGAGGAGAAATCACTATTCTCTGTAGAGATCGAGATGCAACCCCTTCCATACAAACTCAAAGTCCCATGATTCATTTGTACAATGGAGACACTAATCCTTATGACCATTTTGATGCATTCAATGTTCAGATGGATTTGCAAATGGTCAATCCTCTAGTCAAATGCCGAGTTTTCCCAGCTACACTAGGAGGTGTACCTCGAGCATGGTTTAGAAGCTTTCCTACTCACTTGATATGCATTTGGGAAGAGTGCCAACAAAAGTTCATTAGCCAGTACCAAGCATTGAAGAGGTAGCTTGTCCCCCTTGCCACCTCATGATGACCTTCCAGCATAAGCATAAGTCATTAAAGGATTATATCACCAGGTTCAAACTTGAAACTAACTTGATAGAGAATCCATATGAAGAAACCATTTTGGCAACAATCTCCATGAGACTTCATAAAAATGGAAAGCTTTATAGGAGTCTATACAAGTCCTCGATGAAGGACTTAATCAAGTTTTATGAATAAGCTACCAAGCAGATCAAATGGGAAGAAACCTTCAGCTTGGGAAAGCCCGATTGAAAGGATAAGAAAGATGGTTTCACCCATAATAAGAAGAGAGGCAATGTGGATCAAGGTGACCACTTTGGTAACCAAACTATGAAGAAGTCTAGTAGGTTTAAGGGCTAGTGACCTCAACACCCAAGTCAACACGAGCACTACAGTGTCCTATTAGACTCCCAAGATAGGATATTCATGGCAGAAAGAGATCAGGAGGATTTCAGGAGACCTGCAGCCTCAAAGATTCCTATAGGAAAAGGAACCAAGAAGAGTTCTATGCTTATCATAATGAAGCTGGCCACGACACTTCTAATTACCAAGCTCTTAGAGATACGATTGAAGATCTCATCAAAAGAGGCTGCCTAAAGGAGTATATGGTACATCTATAGGGCAGTGACCTCGACATCCCCAACAAGATCCTGACCACAAACTGGGGGGCTTGGTCAGAATTATACATTGACGTGTTGTTATTATTTAGAAGCTTGTGTTGAAGCTTTCTTTTGTTGAATAAAATTTTGTTTGCTAATTAGCCCAGCCTTATAGTGATATCTAAATTACATGAGTGATTCTCAGCTATCAGGTGTACACAATCCTCTGAGCTCATATGCAGCAAACTCTTTGAAGCATCATAAACAAACTCATTTGCTAATTGTGACCTTCAATCCAGTTAAGGCGTGGAGACGCTTAAAATTCTAGTTAAGCTATAGGCTCGCTGAGGTGTGGAGATGCTTAAAATAAACTCAAAATTTCAATTAAGCTATAGGCTCGCTGAGGTGTGAAGACACTTAAAATAAACTCAAAATTTTAGCTAAACTCAAAATTCTAGTTGAGCTACAGACTCACTGAGTTGTGGAGACACTTAAAATAAACTCAAAATTCTAGTTAAGCTGCAGGCTCACTGAGGCATGGAGATACTCAAAATTCTAGTTGAGCTGTGGGCTCACTGAGGCATGGAGATACTCAAAATAAACTCATTCCTTGAGCAACTAAGTTGCTAAGGTATAGCTCACAAATCATAGCTCTCATGTGACTAAATGTCTGCAGCTTTCGTGTGACTAAATGTTCACATCTTTCATGTGAATTAATGATTTACAACTCTCACAAGGAATATCGCTCGTAGCTCACATGTGATACATTGTTTACAGATCTTATGCTATTTCCCGTGGGATACAGCTATCATGCAACCTGCAAGGATGGTTCTCTCATTATAGTTTAAGGGACTCGAGGCTCCCATTTTCAATATTCATCAGAAAATATGGCCGATTGGCTAATCAAGTGTCTCATTCTGCTATAATTTGTAGAGGCTTACATTATCATCTATGATATGCAGGACATTCAGACACAATACAACATGTAAGCCATAAAGAATGGTTTTTTCATTAGAAGGCCTTAACGAGTCAAATTTAGATTAGAAGGCTCAAAGCACGCCAAAATAAGGGCCTATAGCTACCATTTCCAAAAGGAAGAGAATAAGTCTCACAGAAAGGCTATGAGGAAGTAATCTAAGATCTGCACAAGACTCTCTAGTGACCAAAAAGAGAAACTATTCACGAGAGTCACATGCAATAAGCTATACATGCCTTGTAACCCCCTACAATATGCTATGCACATCTCAAAGTGCTCCACCGGAAGCCAAGCCATGAAAACATGGGGGATTTACTCAAGGCACCCATCAAATTCTTCTGAAAGAAGAAGAAGATCTCTAGGCTCTAAATAGACTAGCATAGTCTCTTGAAAAATCCAAAGGATATCTAGCTCTCCCTAATTAAATGGTCCAGGAAGAGATAATGTTGCCACACCAATGGCTAAGAATCATGCATAAGCAGAAGTATAGCCTAAAGTAGATGAAGTGAAAGATTTGAGTCCCAAATGACAACTCGATAGAGGCTACAAGCAAAGGCTTTAATTGCATAACAAAGTTTCAACTCCCATTCCATAAAGTAAACTGAGAGTTGGGGCTTATGTTATGGGTAAAATCCAACATCACAAAATAGGTCAGCAAAGGCCTATCGTGAAGTTAAGTCCCATTGGAAGAAGTCCAGCTTGCTGAGGTTAAGGACACTAGGTTCTGGCTCACATACTCGACAATTGATCCTACATGAGCTCACTTTGTAGTACACGAGCTTGACCTCACTGGCCAAAAGGTTGACATTGACCTCGAGCCAGGAAGGGCTCGGGGGATAAGGCACATTACTTAATCAAGAAGCTTAGCGAGATAGAGCATTGGACCAACTTGTCTTAGTTCTCTGACCCAACAGACAGAGATGGCCCATCCATAAACAGTAGCCTGTAAAAGCCAAATTGTATGAGTCTATGTGGTCTTATACATTAAATGCTTGATGTAATAGAATTACAACATATAAAATTACTATTGTAACCTCCCAGCCTCTATAAATAGAAGGAGGAGGATCTTTGTAAGCTAAGCTGAAACAGCTATACTGAGATCTAAAGAAATTTCTCTAGATCAATATATTATCATGGATGTAGGGACCAGAGTAACCTGATTTTGGTGAAACCATATTAAAAATATTGTGTGTATTTGCTGCTCTTCTTCTAACCTTCCTCTTCACCTTTGCTTGTTCAACCAGAAAATAATTTGAATCCATAAGAATCCTCCCCGTTGGCTAAGTTTGGGCCTGAACTAGATTCCACTATTAACACCAGATAAGTCCAATAGCAATAACAGTTGGGTAGAAGATAAATAAAAATCAACAATATGTATATATAGATAAAAATTGATACGGGATAAGGTATGCTAAACCAATTCTGGAAAGTATGATTGGTGCTTTGGCTTGCAAACATTAATGCAGGGCATATTAGCTAAATAGTGCAACTTTATATGCTTAACACTTTCAAAATATTGACAAACAGTAATTTCAATAGACTGCACTTCTCCATCAGCATCTCTTCCTTGCCTAAGTGAGAATATAATAAGAATAAAAGAAATTAACCTTATTAGATGTAGGTAGTATATTTCCAATCATTAGCAACTACATCCATTCAAATAGGTAGAGAAACAATAGAAAAACTTACATCTACCTTTTGTAGGGTAGATCACTTAACCTAATAATCTATACTCAATATTATTAGCATTGATTCTTAGGTTTTTGAGCATCCTTTTTGCCTACAAACAATCAAATGTCAAGCTTTGTTCAAGAAGCTTTTAAACATAAGGTCATCACTACTTGGTAGGGTTGTATTATCACCTTGTTCTAGTCAATCATGCTAGGATGGTTCACATTTTGGTTCATGGAAAGGAAGTCCAGTACAAGGCCAAGGTTTACAAGCATTGTAGTTGAAAACATTTTCAGGGAAAGGACAATTGATCATTCCATCAAATACAAAACAAGTATATTGCCAAGCATTTCAAGTTAGAGCATTACCAATATTGAGGGATAGACCTGACAACAAAATATTTTACTCATTTAATTATCCTCTCACTTAGCATTTTAAGGTCCAAAATAACTTACTTTCGGCTTTGTTAGTGCATATTTATGATTTTGTGTCAATTGGAATCGTTGAAGAAATTCTGCATAATTTGGCCATTTTGAGCAGTTTCTGTATTCTTGTCATAACTCGAGCTACACTTGTCCAATTAATGTGATTCTTATCTTTTAGGAAAGCTAAGAGATAGATCTACAAATTCATGAAGACTTTAAGGCTGAATCTTACAATTGGCTATCTAAAATTGGAGTTGAAGTCAAGACCAGAATACTGTCTCGGGCAGCCTGACCTTTGTGCACTTATCAGACCATAACGAAGTTATACAAGTCCAATTGAGGTCAAACTAAGACCAAATGGAAGCTAAGACACAATGCTACATTTATTATGAAGATTTAGAGCTGAATGGATCATTATAGGCATGAAAAATGAGCTGCAACACAGAGGCAAATTTGCTGCAAAATGGGCCTCTACAAAATTTAGTTTTAAGGCCCCTAATTGGCATGGATCTTGAGCCCAATGAACCCTCCTTTGCTCCAACTCACACTCAACCAGCTAGAGACCTATAAGTCAGTGAAAAATTAGAAGAAGTAGTCTATATTGAGCATAGAACATGCAATAGCAGTGGCAAAAAGTAACTTGCCACCATTGCCTACTTACCAAATCAGCAACTAGCTTTTCCTTTTCTCAAGCAGCAAAACTCCTTTCTGTGGAAGCTTTTAGTTTAGTTTTCTAAAGTAGTTTGGAGTTGTTTTAGTTTAGTTTTTCCAGTAATAGAATAGGACATTTCCTTTCTTCTTTTCTTTGTAGTTTCTGCCTTCCATGGAAGGCTGAGTTGTAATTAACACAAGGGGTTGACAAAACTTGAAGATTAATGTGGAGATCTTATTCCTTCATTTTGCATTCAATTGCTAGTCATTTCTTTCCCTTTTCCTCTCTATTTTGTTGTGAATATCTGAGTTAAATGGCTTCATTTGATTTAAATATTATATGATTATTGCTTAATAATCACTTATAGCAAGAGGATAGGAAAACTAAGCAATGCATTGAGCTTTTGATGTGTTGTTTGCTTGACTGAATCCTAACTACTTAGGATGGATTCATTAATCATTCCAAGGCTTCTTGCTATGATTTTCAACAATTGGATAAGCATTTAGTGATCAAGGATACATAAATCTTAAGCTAGTTGATTCCCTTGGGCTGGTTGCTTATTTATTGTTATTTTCATTTCTGTTTGTTAGTGTAGCTGTTAGTGTAGTTTCTGCCAACCCCCCCTTATTTTCAGCTACTAATTTGATTGATATCATCCTCCAAATGATCCAAGGGCTCAACCCGATATTGCCTATACTACAAGTAGTTTAGGTAGCTTAATTTTATAAATTTCTAATCTGATCGGCCTCGATAAGCCGCATCAAATTTTGGCACCGTTGCCAGGGATCATTTTGATTTTATCAATCATATTAGGAGTGTTTTTATTTGCTAACCATCACTAACATTTTGTTGTTGCAGCTGCTTC
>JANHAO010016433.1:0-14375 GCA_026873985.1 Saraca asoca
AACAGTTTTTAGAAACAGTTTTTAAAAAACTGTTTTCAAAAATAATAAAACAAAAACACCTGAAAACACTTCCAAACAGGCCCTTGATTTCTTTCAAATTTTGATGGAGCAATCGTTTGATGCAATGTTGTTGCCTAGAGTGGAAGAATAAAGCAGTCAATTGAAAGGTTAATAAACCATGAAGTAAATCATGCATCGGTCATATGACAGCATGCTAGAACGCCCAAAATCTCAAATTGCATGTTATCTCCCACTAATTCATAACATGATACGTACTGTATAAATTAAATGACATCGTATTGATGTGGCCTGTAAAAACAATAGACTTTATCTAACCTGTTTGCATTGCGAAAGTTGCATAGAGATAACAGTGTCAAGATCTAAGTTCTGCAAATCTTCGTCTCACAGTACAAGCCATCTTCCACTCATCAATACTGGCTAAACCTTCAATTATCTTCTGCCTGACCCTGATATATGGTATAAACCCTCTTTCCGTCATCCCCATTGCAACCTTTGCGGCCAAAACATATTCGTGTTTCTCCAAGCACCCTTCAATCACTGCCTCATAACTCTCAAACCCGACATGGTAGCCCTCTCTTTCCAGGAATTCAATCATCTCGACTGCTTTCCATATCTCCCTATTTGCCCGTAATGCAGCCAACAACTTCAACGGTGTTCCTTGTCCAGGTGTCAATCCATATTTCACCACCATCTGCTTCATCAAATCCAGTGCCTCAGCAGTCCTTCTGACTCTGCACATTGACCCAATTACAACGCCATAACTCTCCAAATTAGGAACACATCCTGCTCCACTGATACCCTTCAGGACTTTGACTGCTTCAACCAACTCATCAACAGCACAGAGAGATGACAGTAGATAATTACAAGTCCCAGTGTCAGGATGATATCCAATAGCTTGCATCTCAAGTAAAATGTCAGAAACAGAATGGGATTGGCTTCGACGGTTCAACCAAGCAGATGAGAGGAGGACATGGGTTTGAGGAACAGGAATGCAACCGGAACGCAGAGTCCGTTGTACAATAGCAAGTCCAAGAGGGAGTGGATGGAAGCTTTGTAGAGCATAGTAAAGAAGACATGAATAGGCTATCCGGGGCTTAGAGCGGGGTCTTAGAGGTATAAAAGATTGCAACATTTCATCAATAATTGTCAATCTTGAATTTAGGGAAAATGAAGAAAAGAAAGAAAAGGGATTTGGATTGCAGGATGCTGAGGAATTGAGAAGGTCAGGAATCTTCTCATAGTTTTTGGCTTCTATCTCAGCTCTAACAGCCTGTTCAAGTTTTTGTGATGATGAAGCTGAGTGGACTGAGGAACTTTGGTTCTGAAGAGGACGGAAATAATGAAGAAATCTATAGTGTTTTGTTGCTCCAATCACCATTCTTGATGTCTATATGGCAATAGAGTAGTTTGTGCTAAAACAAACATGAAACCTGCAGAAATGTGTGGGAAACATACTTGCATTGATTGACAGAGGCAAAAGGGTATATTGATAAATATGGCATAGACAGAGAACACATAACTGAAAGGGGAAAAACAAGTGGAAAAGATGTATGTGCATTAAATAAATATACTTTTTTTCATCACATTATATGACATGGCACCTTTACTTGGTTTTTTGCACATGTTTCCTTCATAACAACAAATTCAAATAGCAGTAGATTCATTGATGCTTTTGTTCTTCTTCATTCCCTTACATTTTGTTCTCTCTTTTTTGCTTTGATTGAAGAAATTTGTATCATTAAAGTTCTCAACATAAGAAAAAGTCCTTATATCAGTTAACAGAGAAGCATAGAAAAGAAAATAAAATGTTTGTGAAGAAAAACTAATTTCAATATCACCAAGAAATGAGCAACGGAAAATGCACTTCATGGTATTACAACAGTTCTATAATAGGAAAACAACAAGGACTCTTACAATCAATGGTAATGCCTCCTTCTAGATCTGGTATGGCAATGAAAACTTTAGAGAACCACCAGAAATATAACCAGAACAATTGTAGAATAATAGTGACCTTCAAATCTAACACAAGCAAATTTCACTTTCAAGATAATATTTACTTGTGAGTTTTATGATTCATAAAAGACTTTCCTGGTAAAAAAAAATTACCACTATGGTTAAGAACTTATTCCTCAGAATTTATTCCTTGTAATGTTTGTTTTTCAAATATTTTAGCTCAGCGCATTGACTGTTGCAATGTAATTGCCAGTCCAGTACTCAAGAGTCCCATCCATGACACAAGTGTCGGGTTGTTGGATGTGTCCAACATACTCATCACTTCCATCACAACAATCTGCAGACATATTAAATGAAAGTCAGAAATGAAGGCAGTAGAAAAGGCCTAATTTTCTTCATCTCACAAATGATTAAACTTCCTTGCCAGTTTACATATTTATGAGAACAGTTTGGGTATGAACTATTGCATGGTCTAACCAGGTTCAGTTATTTGGGTGCAATGGCTTTTTCTAATACTACTCAATTTATTTATAAAACACTTAATCTCAGCTTGGTAATGCATATATATTGGGTCAAGAAAATAACGATCAGAGCAACCCAAGTCAAGGAAAACTCTATTAAATAACATAAGCCACTAGAAAATATGGAGATAAGACGCAATAAAATACTGTGCAAATCACATTTTAGCCAAATGCATTTACACCATTTGAAATGACTAGCCAAGTGGCAATTCAGACATAATAATAGAAAGAAAATAAAAAAATTAAATGCAAGGGATACAAATACAATGATAATATTGGAGAAAAATCTTACCACAAAAAAGGTCATTAACAAGAGAAGAGAATAGTATAAACTGTGGCTTGCTTCCTACATTTCTGCAATATAATCTTCCTGCTGGACAGGCTGAAGTTCCTGTAATAATATTAAGACCAATGTCTAACAGTTATCAATGGTATAAAGATCCAAATGAAGAGACTTTTGTTC
Organism: Saraca asoca; assembly: GCA_026873985.1. Classification (NCBI taxonomy): domain Eukaryota; kingdom Viridiplantae; phylum Streptophyta; class Magnoliopsida; order Fabales; family Fabaceae; genus Saraca; species Saraca asoca. The sequence continues at coordinate 2,959 of JANHAO010016433.1, forward strand.
TTCGATAATATCTATATGCTTGATCATGATTTGCCATATACAAGTACATGTAGACATGCATCAGCACATGTATCTCTGTGTATATAAGAAATAATAAGATCATAATGATTGAGACAGCAACATTCAGCAGCCGAACTATCTGTATATTGCATAAGACTAGAGAACCAGGGACCCGACAAATTTTGAAGCAACATAATTAAACTGTTAGTTTGAAACAAAGTTGGTGCGGAGGGTTGGGGGGCACAAATTCAACACAGAGTATACCTATTTACAATCAAGATTCAAACAAAGGCTTGCAATCTGGAATTCACAATTGGGAAATTATTATTTTCCCATGTCAACTGTTTTCCTTGAACACCATTTACCATTAGCAATGAACATACCATTAGACACCAAAAGCCCCAAAGCCCAAAAAAGTTCGTGTTACTATTTCCATTTATCCTGATTTGATCTAAATCTAACTAGTTTTCAGCTTTGACTGTGACAAAATTCCAATTCAGATGCACAAACAGCAGCTCTTGATGTTATCCACAGTACTTCTTCAGCCGGTACATATCTATACAAGACCCAACAACAATAGCCCCGTCGATGAGTCCACGCAAGAGCAATTATATTTATCACTTCCTAGACATTGAGCAGGCAATTTGATACGAAGATATATAGTTTAAGCCATTTTAACAGGAAATACTAGGACATATATCAAATAGTTGTGAGCATATTATATGGTGTTCATCAAATTCCCTAGTTTCAATTAATAATCAACAGTACCATAGTAAGAACCACAAAATTTTGAGGACTTTCCTTAAAAAAAGAGGAAATGAGAAAAATTGGAAAAAAAAAAAAAAAACCATGGCTTACAAACAAGGCAGTAGACTGAGCTAATATTCCTACAGAGTATATCTAAGAAAACGACCATACATACAAACCACCCATTTTAAAATTCCAATTTCAAGTTATTATGTATTATCACAGTTAGGATTAAGAACGATACCAGGTTCAACAGTGCCATGAGCAGGGTCACAGAAAACGGTCACGGAAGAAGAAATTGATCCGTCAAAAAACTACACGAATCGAGAATGGTAATCGAGGTGCAGCCAAGGGCACTCTAGAGGCGAGAAGAAAGCAGACAGCGAGGAGATACAGGTGGAAGCCGTGTCCATCTGAGAGTTCTCAGAAAGAAGACGGCGCTACTGTGTCACTGTTGGCTAGTTTGGGCTTCTGGGCTCACTGGTCCAATTTGATTTTTTTGGACCAGATTCATCTCAACGCTCTAAATTGTCTTGTTAAATCCATATCACCCAAACATGTCTTTTGGTCAAAATTAGGTGGATCCATACATATTTAACTGTAGATTAAAAAGTTGTGTATATGGTTCAATTGACATATAATTTAGTAGAGGCATACAAGTTTCAATGCCAAAATTGATTAAAAATGAAAAATTATTATTGGATTAGTTGAATTCTAAAATAGAAATCTCACAAGAAAGAAATTGCATTGCCTATATTAGTCCCTCCAAAATTGTTCATGTACATGTATAAACCTTACTTTTGTTACTAAAATTTTTGTTGAAACAGAAATCACACATTCAAAAAATATATAAATAAAATAAAAACTCTCAACAATGAAATTTTAAGTTGTAGATTAGTGTCTTCTCAATATTCAACATTCTTCAATGTTTTTATAGAATTAAAATTATATGCAATAAATACAGGTGCAATTGATGCTAGGATTTGTTATCTAAGCTTATATTTTATTTAGGTGGGTTGTTATTAAATCTCCATTTATGAGGGAATGACATTTGTTTTGGCCTAGTCTTGTCACATTAGGATTTGTGATGATATGAGCAGCTGATTTCTTCTTTCAGTTTCTTATGTAAGGCTATAAAATAGCCAAACTTGTTCTTTAGTCATATATTTCTCTCAAATTTCCTATTCCTGTCAAAAGTTTTTCTATTTTTAACAATTGGACCTTTGACCTTCCATTGGCATGGAATTCACAATGGATTCATGTCAATGAAAGGCCAATAACTTCATCTGCAATTGCACTGATTACAAGTGACCCATTTCTATTTTCATAATATTAAGTTTATTTTTCTAATAAATACTTCAATACCAACTTCAAAAGAATTTCATGCATATATTTATAATGTGCTTAGTTTGATGTGTTAGATTTTTTTTATTTAAATTGATATAATTCAATAATATATATATTATATTTTATTCATAAAAACTCAGATTAATTATATGTTAAATCATTTGGAGCATATTGTAAGCTTAATTAAGTCCAAGTAGTTGTGATCAATATTATTGGACTTATTATCAGCACTGTTCATGAATGGATAGATTGGGGCCTATGTGTGGATTTGCCATAATGAGTAGGCTTAACCCATTTCAATATATACACAAGAAAGGCCCTTATTCCTTTCCATAACTCAGAGTATATGTTGCCCCCATCGAAATTGTTACAAAGGAATCTGATGTAGAATAGGCATAGTTTCTCTCCCCATATCATTGGACTCAGGATCAAGGATGGCATCATCATTTTTTTTTTATTTCCAGATATTCTGAAAACTCAAATCCTTAGATTAATTGTCTATTGCTACATGCCATATTTGGGATTAGAAAAGTCTCGCATGATCCCTAAAATCTCTATAAATTAGTATCAGAGCCTATCTAATCCTAACTGTGGCTGTAATTTGTGATTCTTGGATTTGGGTGTATTTAAGAATATCATGCAAAATTTCAAAATTTGTCAGAAGCCCAATTTTTCCATTTATTTGAAATTTAAAATTTTAACTGATCAATTTCAAAATTAGGTTAGGGCTTTTATAGATTATGTTGTTCTAAGTCCATAGATATATACATCATGTTTTTTTACTAAAAATTGAGAGAGAAATTTCCAGAAAACCACAAGACTAAGGCACGGTTTTTCATCCAAAGCCCAGAATTTTTGTTCACGATTATGACAATTTCTTGAAGGGTTTTATAGAGCTTGTAATTCTGAATCTAACGAGACCAAAATCACATTTTTTTATGAGAATTAAGAGAGAAATTGAGATAATACCGCACGAACCAATGTTTTATTTCAAATGAAGACCCATTTTTTTTGGTCCATAATTCCTAAAATTGTTAGAGGGCTATTGTAAATAATTGAATTTCGATTTCAATGACACCAAAATCACATTTTTTGGTTAAGAAATAAAGGAGAAATTGTTGAAAACCCATTTGCACGAAATCGGGTCTTGCAAATGGGTATTTTTGACCTGGCTGGAGGGGGAAATAAGCATAACCCATGCGTCTAGGCGCCTAGGGGCGTGTGTGGTCTCCCTGTGCGTCCTTTTGATGCATTGTTTTTTCTTATGCACTTCGCTGCCCTCTATTTTTTTAAAATTTTTAATTCCTAAAAATATTTATTACTGATTTTATAACATTTAAAATTACTAAAATTATAGTGTATTAATTGATTTTGAGCTTGAAATTTTTTGTGTGTATTCCTAATAATTATTGGCTTATTATATATTATGTACTCTCAGATTTGACATAATTTGATTAATTAAATAGTTTTGTCATTATTATGTGAATATATTATTCTATAAGGTTGAAAATTATTAGTAATTATGTAATATAATTTCGAGAGTTATTTTGGACTATTGAAATCATTTTTGAGGCACTTTATATAATTGTGAAATCGTCTTTGTAGGACCAATTGTATTGAAGTGTTATATTGTTGATAATGTTGTTGCATTGGGGATTATATTAATAATGCACTTATCCAATCAGTTTGTCCTTATTGATATAGTTCATAGTGACTTGTTACATGCATTTAAATTATGTCTTTAGAGTTCTCAATATCTTATCGGTATTAGCTTTAGGGACATGATTTTAATATAATGGAATCCACTTATGCATGATAATTTGGGACCGTTAGGTAGGATTATAATGTATGAAAGGGTTCAATTATGGATAATTGCTCATGCTCGACATTAAAAATCTCCCTTAACTTCTTCATTTCTAGGTTTGTCTATGCAAATGAATACTTTGACAAAGTTGAATAGGACTAATTATGATGACTGGGTTGAGTCCCTGAAGTTGTTTCTAGACATCTCAAATGTGGATGCTGCTCTCACTAAGGATAAGCCTCCAAAGCCTACAGAAAATTCTTCCACTACTGATACAACAAAACATGAGAAATGGGCTCATTTTAACAAAATCTGCTTAATGACCTTGAAATATAGCATGGACAAAACTATCAAAGGGAGCATCTATGAGACAGATAATGTTAAGGAATTTCTCAAGGCTGTAGGCAAGAAATTCAAGAAGTTTGATAAGTCTGAAAAGTCCTCCTACCTTTCTCTGTTGACGAAGACTAAGTATGATGGCGTTAGTGGTGTTTGTGAACATGTGATGAAGCGTGTCAACTGGTACAATAAATTGAAGTCCATGAAGGTAGAATTGGGAGAGGATTTCCTAATTTGGCAAGTATTCAAAACTCTACCAATTGAATTTAATGTTCTAAGGACCTCTTACAATGCTCAAAAAGAAAAGTGGACTATTGATAAGCTGATATTGATTCTTACTCAAGAAGAGCAGACAATGAAGAAAGGCAAAACCCATAGCATTCACTTTAGCTCTCATAAAACTAACAATAAGGAAAAATTGTTTAAGGGCAAGAACAGTAAGCCACAGTTTAAGAAGAAGTGAAATGAAAAGCCTAAACATCTTTCCTTCGAGTAACACTCTAGTGAATCTTCTGATACAAAGTCGAAATATCCTTTTAATGGAAGATACAAGTTTTATAACATTCTTGCACATAAGCAAGCTGATTGTATGAAATTTAAGAGTTGGCTTGAGAGAAAGAAAGGTAAACCCTGGCTCTAGTATGCTTTGAATTGAATCTTGTTGATGTTCCTCCAAATACATGGTGGTTAGATATTGGTGCAACTATTCATGTTACAAACTCCTTATAGGAATTCAGAAGTTGGTGGAGGCCAAGTGACAGGGAGTTGATGATCACAGTGGGAAATGACATTAGTGTCAAGGTTGAACATATAGAAGTAGTATCTCTGAAGTTATGTATTGGACATGAGTTAATTTTAAAAGATACTGTTTATGTACGTTCGATGAGAAGGAATTTGGTTTCTATTTCTATTTTAGACAGTTGTGGTTACTCCTTTCATTTCAGTAATAAAAGAGTATCTTTATATTATGATTCAGCTCTTATTGGTTTTGGTGTTTTATTTAACGACTTGTATATGTTGGATGTTGATCTATGCTCTATTGATCGATGATATTTAGACGTTGATAATGTCATTAGAAGTAAGTGTGGTAGAGTTGTTGAAAACTTTTCCATGTTATGGCACAGACATCTGGGACACATCTCTAGGGAGAGAATGGAGAGATTGATTAAGGAGAATATTTTGCATGATCTAGGCTTCTTTGACTTTGACAAATATGTCTACTATATGAGAGGAAAATTAACAGTTAGAGCCAGGAAAGATGGGGTTACTAGGATTGAAGAAATACTGCAGTTGATTCATACCGATATTTATGGACCCTTTACTCTTATTGCACTAGGAAGATTTCAATATTTTATCACCTTCATTAATGATTTCTCTAGATATGGTTGGATTGATTTATTGCATGAGAAATTTGAGTCTTTGGATGCTTTTAAAGCATTGAAGGCCATTATTGAACTGAAATTTGGCAAATAGATTAAATGTATAAGGTCTAATAGAGGTGGTGAATTTTAGATAGAAATCTTGGACCTTTTGCTAGGTTCTTGTAGGATTATAGTATTGAAGCATAGTACACCATGCCTGGCACTCCTCAACAGAATGGAGTTACAGAAAGGAGGAACCGTACCCTTCTAGACATGGTAAGATGTATGCTTACTCATTGTACCCTTCCAGAATTTTCATGGGGAGATGCATTGAAAATCACTGCTTATATTTTGAATCATGTTCCAAGTAAGTCTGTACCAAGAACTCCTTATGAGTTTTTGATTAGTAAGAAGCCCAATTTGAAGCATTTTCGTGTTTGGGGTTGTAAGGCAGAGGTGAGACCCTATAACCCACAGTTAAGGAAACTTGATCCAAGATCTATTAGTGGATTCTTTATTGGCTACTGCATTAATTCAAGGGGTTCAAGATTTTATTGCCCTTATTATACTACCAAAGTTATTAAGTCTGATCAAGCTATCTATTTTGAAGGGGACTTAGAGCAAGGTGTAATTCAGGAATCACACATTATTGAATTCAAGGAGGAGCTTGTTGTTATTCTGACAACTATTGTCCCTATTTAAAAAAAATGGCTTCTCCATTGATCTGTATTGATATTGTTGTTCCTGTTGATGATAATGATATCACTCAACAAATTGAGAATAATGTGCCAGGCCTAGACATTGATGTGGCACCACCTAGAAGATCTAAAAAAGTTCCTAAACCTACAAAGTCTTCTAAATTCAAAGATTATTTTATATACCTATAGGAGCATGAATTTAACTCAGTGGAAGACTTTGATCCTATTTCCTTCTATGGACCTATGTTCGATTTTGATAGCTCACAGTGGTTGGCTGCCATGGAGGATGAATTGGCTTCTATGACGAAGAATGATGTTTAGGAATTGGTTGAGTTACCTGCTGGCTGCAAAACTGTAGGTTGTAAATGGGTCTTTAAAATCAAGCGTGATGCAAGAGGGGAAATTGAGAGATATAAGGCCAGACTTGTGGCCAAGGGATATAATCAGAGGGAAGGCATTGATTATAAGGAGACTTTCTCTCCAGTATCCATAAAAGAATCCTTTCGAGTTGTGATGGCATTGGTTGCTTATTTTGATTTGAAGCCCCATTAGATGGATGTCAAAATTGCCTTCCTGAATGGTGATTTATATAAGGATGTGTACATGGATCAACCTGATGGCTTTAATGAAAATGGCAAGAAATATATGGTGTGCAAATTGAGAAGATCCATTTATGGATTGAAACAAGCCTCCAGGCAATGGTATATCAAATTTGACAATGTTATTTAATCTCTTGGTTTTTAAAAAAATACAGTTGATTAGTGCATTTACTTAAAGAATAATGGGAGTAAATTCATTGTTTTTGTGTTATATGTTAGATATTCTTTTGGCTAGTAATGATATAAATCTCTTGTTTGAGACCAAACAAATATTGACAGCACATTTTGATATGAAGGATCTTAACAATGACTCTTTTGTATTAGGTATTGAGATTCACCGTGACATATCACATGGTATTCTTGGCTTGTTTCAAAAGGGCTATATTGAAAGAATTCTGAATAGATTCAATATAAAGTCCTGCAATCCTTGCACTACACCCGTTCAAGAGGGTGAAAGACTCTCTAATACTAAGTGTCCTCAAAATGACAAAGAAATTGCAGATATAGAGAAGGTCTTATATGCTTCTGCTATTGGCAGCCTTATGTATGCTCAAGTTTGTACACATCCTGATATTGCTTTTGTTGTTAGTGTACTTGGGAGATACTTGAGCAAACCAGGTGTGGCCCATTAGCAAGTTGCAAAATGAGTCACAAGGTACTTGTAGGGTGCCAAAGACTACATGCTCACTTATAGGAGATCAGATCACTTTAAAGTAGTGGGCTATTCTGACTCTATGGTGGTTGCCCAGATGATCATAAGTCCACATCAGGATATATATTCATGTTGGCAGGAAGACCTGTATCGTGGAAAAGTGCCAAGCAAACATTTACAACTACTTTAACCATGGAAGAAAAGTATATAGCTTGTTACGAGGCTACTCGTCAGGTAATATGGTTGAGGAATTTGATTGCAAAATTTTAGGTTGTGGAGAGTATTTCTAGGCCTCTGACCATATACTATGATAACTTTACTATGGTGTGCTTCACGAAAACAAAGATTACATGCTCACTTATAAGAGATCAGATCACCTTGAGGTAGTAGGCTATTCTGAATCTAACTATGGTGGCTGCCCAAATGATTATAAGTCGATATCAAGGTACATATTCATGTTGGTAGGAGGAGCTGCATCATAGAAAAGTGCCAAGCAGACACAGCTACTTGGATCATGGAAGCAGAGTATATAGTTTGTTACAAGGCTACTCATCAGGTAATATAGTTAAGGAAATTCATTGCAAAATTTTAGGTTGTGGAGAGTATTTCTAGACCTTTAACCATATATTGTGATAACTCTATTATGGTATGCTTCTCTTAAAACAATAGGAGCTCTAAGCACTCAAAGCACTTTGATACAAAGTACATGTTTGTTAGTGAGAAGATTCAGGAGTTCCAAACTCGTGTCGAGCATATCCCTACAAAACTCATGTTAGTTGATCCCTTAACTAAAGGCTTAACTATGAAAGTCTTTGTTAATCATGTAACCTATATAGGTCTAGTAAGATCTTTAGATATTTTGGATTAGTGGGAGTCTGTTTTATAAATTTATGGAAACATTATATTTTGTTATTATGTCTCATGACTTGTAATTCACATTTTGAATAAATATGTTGCTATTTTGTGATTGCCATATATTATTGTTTTTTCTGTTATTATACTGCGCAGTTTTGTGTTATGGCATATTATAGAAACATTTTGGACCCAATCTCATTTGTGCTGAGATATATCATTGAATCTCAAATGGTATCTTTGGCAAAAGCTAGGGCCAATTTTGTATGAAATTATTACTCCTTCGAGTAATGATCACATTTTAGCATGCTATTTTATTGTGCATTTCCCTTTAATGTATACACCCTAATGTTAGGTCATTAGAATATAAGTGTCTTACATTTATGAAATCATTACTCCTGCGAGTATGATTTCTACATTGTTGAGATGCTCATAAATCCATATTGGACCATTGGACTATTGTGTTAGGTCATCAGGCCATGGGTATCTTACATGCATGATATCAATACTCCTTCAAATATGATTTTTTACATCATTGAGGTGCTTATGAACCTATCTTGGACCATTTTGGATGAGAGTACTGGCTTGATTTGACATCCTATTGTGGCTACATATTATTAATTAATTTGGAGATTTTTTATTATTGAATTATGTAGTTCAAGTGGGAGAATGTTAGATTTTTTATGTGGATTGACATAATTTAATAATATATATATTTTATATCTTATTCATAAAAACTGAGATTAATTGGATGTCAAATCATTTAAAGCATATTGTAAACTTAATTAAGCCTAAGTAGTTGTGATTAATATTATTGGACTTATTATCAGTACTGCTCATGAGTGGACACGAATGGGCCTTCTGTATGGGCTTGCCATACTAGGTAGGCTTGACCCATTTCAATATATGTACAGAAGAGGCCCCTATTTCTTTCCATGACTCAGAGTACAGGTTGCCCCATCGAAATTGTTACAGAGGAATCTGATGTAGAATAGGCATAATTTCTCTTCCCATATTGTTGGACTTAGGATCAAGGATGGCGTCATCATCTTCTTCATTTCTAAGTATTCTGAAAACCCAAATCTTTAGATTAATTGTCTATTGCTACATGTCATATTTGGGATTAGAAAAACCTCGCATGATCCCTAAAATCTCTATCATGATGTACAAACTCATTTAAAAATTGATACCCATAAAGATCTCTTTAATTTCTCCTTCTTTTTTTTTTTTTTTACATTGATGACAAAATTGAGTTTCCAACCTATTATCTAAATTTTAGATCACATATAATGATTCTAACAAAAAAATTTCTCATACTAAATAAGTATGATGGTCACTATCTTTTTTTTTTTTAAGTAAAGGGCTATGCTTGTGGGATTCCAATCATGACCAAAACTTTTCTCCAAGCTAGGGAATTGAAGTTAATTATGGTGGAGGCACTTTCAATAAAGGCGAACAACCAATAAACATGCTACAAAAGGAAAATCAAAAGAAAACTTCAATTCTAGTTACGCATAAGACATAATCCTTATTGTTTGCCCCGTTGCACCAAATTTCATTCTCTTATTTGTCAGAATAATATTATGAATTAATATAATCAATGAATTTATTGTATATTGATTATTAAATATCAAATAATATTATTTATTTTTCAATCTAAATATGTGATTATATTTGTTATTAAGTTTTAGTGTGACGCTTGACTATTCATGAATCTATTGTTATGTGGGTTTTATTTGTTAAGTTATTAATGATAAAAAAAATTAGTTTAATTCATTTTCACAATAAGAGATCTATATTCTTATCCTATATATTATTATTGTTGCTCTATTGAAATGATAAATTCTAATTTAATAATGACATCTAGGGTAGAGAAGAGTTTACATCTTCTCTCTTTTTTCTTCTTTGTTTTTTCTTCTGTGTCATAGATAATAATTAATAACGACTTATTACAAAGTGTATATTTAATTATCAAATTTATTATTTTACATATATATGCTATAGAATGTGATTAGATACATCTTGTTATGACTCAGTTATTTTCAACAAATGATATTAGAGTTTATTAATCATGTTTTATGATTGTATATTATATTTTTGATGAATTTATGTTACTCTAAATTGAATCCGTATTTAGAGTAATTGATCATAGAAAATTTACGGCTTTTGAGGGACAATCACCTTGAAAGTCATAATTTTGAGCTTGTGAGGATTGACGAACTTCTGACTTTCATGTTACTGATCCGAAAATAAAAAAAATTGGAAACAATGATTTGTTTTGATGCTCTAATTTGGTATGGTCCTCTGTACATGTTTGGACCATATTTCACAGATTAATCAACATACAGTTTTTATTGTTATGACGCTTTTACCGTAGTTTTGAAACAATTCTTTTGCTCTTTTTGAATGAAACAATTTTGAGAAATTATAAAAGGCTATATGCAATCTGGGTGCGGCTAAATTTTGTTGGTCAATTTTTAATAATCTAATCTTTGTCATGTTAGATTATTTTAATAATTTGTAGTGACACATGTAATTAATAGACTGGCTTTAAATAAATGATGGCCTAATGTGATGGTAGTTTGGTCTGAAAATAATTAAAGTTAGTGGGGGTTAATTTTGAATTATAAAATTATAACTCCCTCTCCTCTCCCTTCACTATAAATAGTTATCTGAGTTAGAGACAACATTATAGAGAAAACATAATAGGAAGAAAGGGTCGTATCTTCACTATCAAAGATACAAGGAAAGAGGAAGGAAGAGAGGGGAAAATTCATACGAAGAGATTGATTGAAAAATCATGGATTTAGGTATGATCATCAATCATGAATGTAAGAATTATAATATATAAGATTCGATTATAGTTTGATGTAGTTTTCTGCATGGTTTAGAATCTAAGAAAACTACGAATTAATGGTAATTTAAGTTTTCATCAATTGGTATCAGAGCGGGGTTAAAGATATTGTAATTCTCCATAAATGGATTAAAGAATTTTGATAAAAGGAATTAGAGAAATGG
>JANHAO010016434.1:0-14375 GCA_026873985.1 Saraca asoca
GAAACGTAGTGGCAAGGCAGTTCCATCCAATCGGAGTTTTGTTTTGCTCACATGTGGATACCGTAGAGACACGGATCTGTTGTTCTATGTTCGTCATTCTACATCAAGGTGCAGTCTTCTATTAATGTTCATTGGATCAAGCCGAAACATTGCATCAAGCCACAGCATCATAGGAGAGGAAGGAGTGACCAGACGTGTTGCTATTTTCTGTATCAAAACCGTAACACCAAGAGGAACCGTGACCTGTGTTGCTGCATTCTATAATAAATGCAACGTGAAAGGTAACTTTCTAGACTAACTGGTTTATATTCTACACATGGATCCATGCCTGGGTTTCAAAATTTTAAAAATTCCACTATGTTTGTTGCCATGAAACCCAACAGGCACTGGCCATGAGTTCATGGCTTGTATTTTATTTAGCTTAGGACCTACCCCATCCTTCATGATAATATGACATAAGTACTTAATGGAATTTCTACCTAGAAGACACTTTGGCTATTTAAGACAAAACTGATTGGATAGGAGACAATAAAAAAAAGTCCTTAAGTGTTCAATATGTTCATCAAGAGCCTTGCTATAAACAAGAATGTCATAAAAAAAGACAATTACAAATTTATGAAGGTAAGGCTAAAAAAGGATATTTGTGGTGGATTGGAATGTGGCAGGTGCATTACACAAGCTGAAAGGCATAACAAGGAACTTATAGTGCCCTTCACTCAGTTTTTTGTATATCAAAACCATGCATTTGATGAAATCCAATCGAAGATCAAGTTTTGAAAACCACTAAGTTCCATATAGTTCATCAAGCAATTCATCAATAGTAGGGATAGGGAAACAATCCTTACAAGTTAGAGCATTAAGTGCTTTGTAGTCAACGTAGAAGCATCAATTGCCATCCTTTTTTTTTTACCAAGAAGACTGGTGATGAGAAGGAACTGGAACTTCATTGAATGATGCCTGCTTATTTCATTTCTCTGACCAGTTTTTCAATTTCCAGCTTTTGGAATTGGGGCTATCGATTGGGTTAGATGTTTACTGGGTTAGCTTCATTAACAAGGGGGATGCAGTGGTCAGTTGATCTTAGGGAAGGTGGATTAATGGGTGTTTAAAAAATTTTGCTGTATTAAAAGAGGAGAGAATCAATTTCAAGTGGGTGGTTTGAAGGAGAAGTCAGGTGAGAGGTTAGGGAGAGCAATTGCAGGTGAAAGAATTGAGAGATGGATTTTGTAGTTACTATTCTCTTCAATTAGTTGTAAGTGGCTTCCTCAATTATAGGCCTAGATTGGCCATTCAATTGGACTAATTGGCCATCCTTGACGAATTTCATTGTGAAGGTGTCATAATCAGTTATGTTATATGTAAAAATTGGTTCGTTCAATAGAGCTTGTAAGAAGCCCAAGAGCGGCAAAAGGATCTGCTCGATGAGCATCTAGATCACTACGTCGTTAGGTCGCATCGTGAAGCGACCTCGTAAATTGCAGCCCATGCACGAAGGAGTGAGCTCAACCTCTCTATTACTAGGGACAAGCGAGTGGCCTGATTAACAAAGCATAACCAACGACTTGAAAGATCACTAGACAAATGACCAAGTTACATCTTGCCCCAATGAAAAAATAGGGCCCGCCTGCATAATACAACCTGCAACGGCAGAAAGAGGAGATTCATTCTGTATACATTGTCTTGTATATTAAATGTTGATCTAGCTTATTTACTGCACATGTAATCCTATTATACCCTCATCTCCTCTATAAATATGAGGGAGGAGCCCCTTCGTAAGAAAGAGTATTCTTTCTTGCTGAAACTCTGCCAAAACAGAGATTAAACATTGTAACCTTGTAAAACACTATCTCAATAACACGCTATCGTAGACGTAGGGTCTGGTGATATCCAGATTTGGCCGAACCACATTAAATATTGTGTCTTTCTTTTGCTCTTCCCTTCTTCCCTATTCATCTTGTTATTTTACTGTTTTTGAGCCAGATAAAGGTTAGAAATTTTGAAGAACCCCTGTTGGCTGGTGTTTGGACCATTACCAAAATCCAACATCAACAAGTTAAAATAGTCCCAAGTGTTTTAAGGCATTGCACATCGAAGACTAGTTCCACCTCACTTAAGGGAAGTATGAATAGATCCAAATTGAATTGATGTTGGCCCAATTTGAGAGGGATGTTGTAACAAATGGAGGAGCAAGAAATTTGTTCACCACTACTCACCAGGACTTGGAAATCTTGGGCCAGTTAGGAGGAAAGGTCCAAAATTTTAGCTATTTTGTCTTAGACAAAATCGTGGCTGCTCCTACTATCTATAAGAACTACTATATTTGATTTGCCAATTTGGCCCTGTACCCAAAGGGTTTGAGGAACCATATGCCCATAAGGGCGTATAAACTTATCTGGGCCTCAGAATGGTTAGGTGGTTCGTGGGGTTACGAATTTGGTGGTTGGGTTTGGGTGTTAGATAGTAGGGCAATAAGGTCATGTTTGGTGGCTTCATGGGAATCGAATTCTCCGATAAGGAGAAGGAACTGCTTGTAGCATTTATGCCCAGGGTGAAAACGTTCATCACAATTGTAACAAAGGCCCTTTTCTCTTCTAATTTGCAGCTCAACTGGTGATAATCGTTTGACAGGAGGATTAATCTGATTGGGAGTTTGTGGGTTAGGTTTAGAGATGAGCAATGTTTTTGGTGTTAATGAAAAGGTTGCAAGTTTCGATGGTTATCTGTGATAAGTTGATTCAAAGTTTGAGGAAGGTTTTTGTTGAGGAAGGAAAGTGTTACGAAAATGGGAAGAGGAAGCTAAGTCATTTAACTTGTCCTCTTGTAATTTGGCGAGGCTAATTGCTTAGGTGAGGGAAATTGGTTGAAATGCCTATACCTCCTGACAAATTTATGGTTTGGGTCTAGAAATGTAACAACTAAGGTAGAAATGAGGTGGGAGTTTGATGATTCTATTGGCCAAGGCTTCGAAATGCATTTGATAGTCTCTTACTGTTGAAGTGTTGCATAATTTGAATAGGGCTCCTTGGGGGTCTTCATACTGGGAGGGGTGAATCGCAATTCAAGGGCATGAAGAAATATAGCAAGGAAGGATCTGACCATTGGCATGCATCCATTAGTACCAACTTAAAGCTTCTCCCTCCATGTAGAAAGAGGCAATTTTGAGGCGTTCATCCTCAGGGGTATGATGAAATTAAAAAAATTGGTTAATTTTGAATATCCATCCAAGAGGGTCAATGCCATCAAAACGTGGCATCTCCAATTTGATGGAAGATGGAGCAAGTTGGTAGAAGAAATAGTTTTTGTGGTGCGGGAAGACGAATCATGTGGAGAAGATTGAATGGAGGCAACTATAGTTTCTAAAAGGGATAGTTTTGATGTAATTTCTTGTTGAAAGGTTTGATGAGATTCAATAAGTTGTGATTGTAGGTTCAAGCTTATCCTAGGTTTTGTTATGGGCAGCCATGGGAAAGACAACGAGAGCACCAAAATGTAAGGTTTGGGTATCGGGAAGGGAAAATTTAAGCCAGAAATGTAGAAAAAATAACCAAAATATGAAAACTAGAACAGAGAAAAGTATGAAGACAAACTTCATTCAATTCATTTTCCTCCCTCCTGATTCATTACATCCCCTTTTCTTTATATGCTGACATTGGGAGATTACAATTATTCATCTTATCCTACAAATCCGAAAAATAATACAAGATCCATAATACAATGGTAAGGAAACAAAATAGAATAACTAACTATATGCTTCTAACAATCCTGACGTGACAGCTAGCTCTTCTTTAAGGGACCTCATAATCCCTTATCCATTTGGGCTTGATGTGGTTTCTCCTAGCCCTGGTTTGAGGAATCTGCAAGGTCCTATTGTTCCCTTTATTGGTCTCATTCTTTTGTTCACCTAAGCCTTCGGCAATGACAGTCAGTAGACTCGCACAAACATAAAAATTTAAGATCCAATCCAAGATGCAAAGGAAGACAAACAAAGCTCCAATACATAATGGGGCCTCAGTTGGATCCATACTGTAAATACAGATCCCTTTATGGCGACAAAATGAAATCGTACAAGAATTTTCTGACAACTTTACAGGTGCCTTACCATCAGTGGTCCAAGTACTCAGGGTTCGGACATCCTATGATTTCCAAAGATCGCTGAGAAAACACCCAAAATTATTATTCCCACGTTCACTTTTGAATATGGGAGCACACACCGTTTCACACAGGGTAGAACCTAAAATTTCAAACTCCATTTATTTATGAAAAAAATGAGTGACAATGTGAGAATAAAAAAGTAAGAATAAAATTATTGCTATTAAAAATAAAGGAATAATAATACCATACAATTAATAAGAGTAATGATATTCTCACATGTATATTCACTCACCTTTTCGTACATGACAAAATTTTATTTAAATTGACCCTACCCGTTTATTAGTTTTATTGGTGTTGATTTATCAAAGTGTGTAAATGAGTGCAAAAATCTTTGAACTTTTTTTTTTTTTTCAGAAAAACTTTGATTTTTTGACCCCTGAGCTCTATTTTTCTGACTTAAAGCTCCTTTGATATTTTTCTTTGAATTAGTCCGGCCACTATCTTGTATTTCGAAAGCTCCTTGAAGTGAAACTCATTCACTTTTGTAACTTCTTTGAGTATAAGTTAGATTTCTTGAAATACTTAAGTAAGTTAGATTAATGATGTAGATTGCAACTATTAAATTCTTGTAAATAATTTTGTGTTTGAATGATTTACAATTATAGAGCTTGTGCACTGCTAGAAGCAAGAAGACTCATGACAGTCTCATATTTGAAACCCGTGAGAAGGATATTTTGAACCCTTTGTGAGGTGAGTAGATATCTCTACGATCACTTTATAGTTGAGTTTTTCTTGAAGACAGATTATTATGTTTACAAACCTCTAGCAAGTATCTTTGTAAAAGAATGTGCAGTTTTCATCATTTTAATTATTCTTGGAAATATCTCTTGAAGTTATCTTGGCTTTTTTTACATTGTTTACTGGAGATTTTACGTTCGAACTTCTTTACTATCAATTTATAAAATTAAAGTACATGTTACATATACTTTCTAGAGATATAACCTAAATAAATTTCTGTCCTTTATATTCAGAATTAATAAACATACCCTTCTCTTATTCATATATTTTAAAATTATACTTTTGTCCCCTATCATAGAAAAGAAAAAAAAAAGGGTAGATAAATGTATAATTAATAGTAGGTTTTTGTGATAAAGGAAGGAACTGTGTTTTACAATCAGCTCGCACGTCATCGAAATGGGATAAAACATATGAAAATGCAAGTATTATCTATCAAAATAATTAATTACCAAAAAATGAAAATATAGTGGAAATTTTGAAATCCAAAATCCTCCATTACATCAAGTCTGTTGGACTGCAGTAGAAATAAAAGACATCGAAGGAAAGCAAAGGACTCTGGTACCATTTTTCCGGTTCGGTGGGTTACTGGTTATCCAAAGTGCACAGCTATCATTTTACCAGTTATCCAAAGGAGATCAAAGTTGCTGGAATGATGGCTAGGTTGTTGCTGAGTAGGATGGGCCTCGCTAGATGAGCCGCGAGGAGGAGGAAGAGAGATGTTCGGCACCATTATGTTGTACATAGCTGCATCAAAATACAGAGGGTCAAGAACAAGAAATAAACAAAACAGACAAATTCAACAGCAACAAAAACCTAGAAAAGCATCGGCAGAGAAGTCATGGACAAAAATAGACGGAGTCAAAAGCAACAAAAACCTAGAATAGTGTCGGCAGAAAGTCATGGCATTTCTCCTCTATTGACCTCAGAACGGTAAGGATGTTGGTCCTTGTTTCCCCATCAGCATGCACATAACATCCATAAACACCGGGATACAAATTGGCTGGCTCCGCTTAACAGGAAAGCGCATCCCCCTTTTAGGTCCAACCAGCATGGGAGAAAAGGAGGGTCTTGAGTTGCCTCCACTTGGAGAAAGACGTCCTTCTTAATCTTGGGATTGTATGGAAGCTTAGAAGGCCTCCATATCCGATTGCTTCCTCACCAAAAAGAACATAGCCTGAGCCTCCTTCAACACTAGCCAAGCGATGTATGTAAGTTGGGAAGGGGCCACGTCCATCACCTTCATAAGCTCCCCTTCAAATTTGTGCAAGGGAGGAATTGCGTTCAGCTTGGTGATATACGATGATGTGCATGAAAAATGTGGAGGTATCGTAACTACAAACCCAGTCGTCAGGAGACGATTGCATGAACTTAATCACCCCTTTACAGCACGTGTCTAGGTAAACCTGCCTCTCCAAGTGAGTGAGGTCAAATTGATACATCACCGGGATATGTGGACCGCTCCTTTATATGACTTGATCAACAAAATCAAGGCCGCTTATTCCATCGTTGACATCCACGGCCCTTTCTACCCCATTTTCAAATCGGGACCTCATGCCACGCAAGATTAGCGGTTGCCTCACATGGTGAGTATGCCCACCATGCGCTTACAAATGACCCTCATCGCCCTCGCCCGCCCGCAGGAGCCTTGATGCCTCGTTGTCATCACCTTTTAGAACACATAGCACTCGCCCACTTTAAGAACATCACATTTCAGCTTCATCGTCGGTTTGGGACAAAGGCGTTTCCAAATCAGTAGGATTACTAAGAGTGGCATTGAAAGAGGTCTGAGTCCGTGCCACTCAAAAGCACCCCACACCCCTTCACAGCCGGATCTCAAGCAAATAACGGCACCTGCAGGAATAGGACTTCCACCACCAAAAGATGCCAAGACTTCATCCACAATGTTATGCCCCAAATTTTGGGAATGTAATTGGCATAGAAAGTCATCAAATGATTAGTCTCTACGAGCCTTTTTGATGATACTAAATTACTTGCCAAAATCAAACCATGAATACAAACTCATATTGTAAAATTTAAGAAAAACAAGACATAATTTCTACAAATGTCAAATATTTTATAAACATACCAAAGACATTTTTACAAAATTTTTTATAGTCTCCTTTATTTTTCAGACGTTTCCAAGGTCACACGCCCTTCCAATAGTATATAAAACATAGTTCAGACGTCCTCACATATTTGACATGGCATGAAAATGATTACAGCAGTTCAAACCCACTTTACACATGTGTAAGCAAACAATACAACTGCATATTGAATACCGTAGTTTAACATTTTCAATTTTCATTCAGTGATCTTTATGATATCCAATAAACTTGAAACTAAAACATTTTTTTCTAGGAAAACGTACTGAGTTTAATGATACCTAGTAACTAATTGCTTATCTTAAATATTTATTCATATACTTTGGATCATATGTCATCCTAATGACATATAACAATTTATAGTCTAATAAGCCTAAGACAACGGTACAAGTCATTGTTAATACTTACAAAGCATCTATTAGTTACTATACGCAAATGGTCATTAAACATTCTACACAACAAATATGAAGGGTTAACGTATTGGTAGCATCCAACTAAGCGTAATTTAAGGTCTAAGGAAGAGCAAAGCATGTGAGAAAACTATTACGTTCATACTCAAAATCAATCAAATTCGATTTGAGATCCAAGATGATATTCTTCAAAGAACTAAGTTTGATTTGGATAGTCACTTTTATTAACTATCAAATACAGGAATTGACTGGGCTTCTGCACACCAATTTTACAATACAAGATTTTAGCTGGGTTCTTGCTAACCTATTACACAACATTTAGCTGGGCTCTTACTAACATCGACACAACAGTTCTTTTTTCTCATGCAGATTATGATCAATCTCATAACCTAGAGATATTTCAAGAATTATTTACAATCATTAACTCACTGTAATTAACCTCATATCCAAGGAAGATGCCAAGGGAAGATGAACCTCTTCCTTTGTATCTCCGATTCCTATCAACCTAGAAATCACAAAAGATAAATAACCAGATTCCTATTAACCTAGAAATTTGAAAGTTAATCATGAAGTATGGTAAGAAATACAATACTAACAATTGAAATGGAAATCTCAATTAACTAGCTATGTGATCTTCATAGACTTGATCCCAGTTTGTTAATCAAATATGATTTGGAAAGGCAAAATTAGCTTAGTTAAAGCTTAAAAATTCTCTCTATTTTTCATGCTCAAAGTTAAAGAGAACTAATATAAAGTATGCTGAAATGATAGCAAGAGGCTATTTATAGATATTGTAAACAATTCTTGAAAAATAACTAACTTTTAAGTCATAAATTAATTCATAGTGGTTACTAACTAATTAATTGATTGGTGAATTAATTCGCATATAAAGATCATGAGGAAGTTCATAACTAAATCAATGCATGAATCGATTTATTCTCTCATGTAAAAAGATTATCAACCGATTGCCTAATCAATTTAGATGATTTTCTAATGTTTCAATGAAAGTATTTTCAAAAAGTTTTTCTTTGTGAATTGATTACATAATTGATTCAAGTAGATTTGACAAGTTTTTCAATATGAAATGATTCTTTAATGGATTTACACACCAAAAATAGTTTTTATAAAAGTTCAACTTGTGAAAAGCTATTTGTAAACATAGTTGGAAAATATTTATTTTTATCTCATTTCATTTGATTTATTTCTTCCTTAATTTAGCTATTTTTAGAAAGTTATTTGGATAAATCTGATTAGAATATACTTACCAAAGATCCTAAAGAAATAAATAAAAATATACTAAAAGTATTGTCGGATCACTTGATATCTTGAATGTCGCTTGATCAACTTGCATCTGCAAAATGAATAACTACTAGAAACACATAGTTAGATCATAACATCAAATAAAATTATTTTTCATCATCAAAACTGAAGAAGACATTGTAACAAGGCAAACAATCTCCTCCTTTTTTATGGTGACAAACATAAGCATCAAAATTTTTAAATGAGGGTCTTTCTATTTACTTTACTTACTCCCCCTTAAGTCTATATTCTACCTTTAAACTCTCATCATTTTTCTCTACTTATTTTTCTTATCTAAAATCCTATCATTTTCCCCATTTTAGCATATCAAAAAGCAATAATGCTTCATCGAAGTGTAATAATGGGATTTAAAATTCAAATCATATAATAGGAGTAAAGGGATTAAAGAATAGTTCTTAGCTCTATTGTGATACTAATCTTCCCTTGATGCAATAATTCTACTTAATTTTAGACTTATTGCATGAATCAGTTTATATTTATAGATATCAGATCCTAAATCAATTTTGGAATCAATTCAGAGAGTTGAATAATAGTTTTAGAAATTTTGGAACAATTACCAAAGGTTTGAAATTCTTGATGAATTGGTTCATGAATCAATTCTTAGTGTAAAATTTTGAATTGTGAATTGATTCAAAACTAGCAAAAAATCTGAAAAAATTTGAATCGATTCAAGATTTGATTCTTGATTCAAAGAGTCTTGAAATCAATTTTCATGCCATTTTGTTCTAAATAGCATCAATCAACTTAACACAATTTTACCTCAATTCTCATATGGTATACTTGCAAAACAAACTTAAGGAAAACTCTAATGTCTAAGTTAGTATTTGCAATGTACAAGCATAACCATGTATAAGAAATAAAGGTATAAAAATATATCAAAAATTGGGGAATTAACACTTATGGTTATATGGTGAGAGCAAATATTGTCTGGAAATCATGAGTTGCTTTTTGTCTCTTACAATCCTATAAAATAAAAGTTGTACTTGCAGTCATGATACCCAATGGATCTTGGGTCCATATTGGTTAGTAAACATAGAAAGATATCCTTTAGGTAACCATAGAAATTCCTCATTTGGTTTTAGCAAATATGTTCCATTTCTATATGAATAGTGCTTAATGTGATGTCCCTTCTAATTGGCTTGGCAATCTTAGAACTTTTCTTTGATCTCCTCTTGGTTTGCTGTCTATATCCTAAACTAGTTTTATTTTGGAAATTGGTCTAATTTTGTAGCATGTCATTTAATCTCATTTTGCTATTTGTAAATACTTATAAAGCCTTGGTCAATGTATCTATCTTGAATTTATAGATTTCATGTCGATCACAAACTTTACATTCATTCATTACCTTTTCATCCAAGAGGTTTAAATTATGGTTTTCTTTTTCCCATTGACCAATTCTCTCAAGCAAGCTTTTCTTGTCTTTATTTGCATGCTTTAAATCTTTCTTAGCTTTTACTAATGCATCATGGAGTTTAACATATATATCATCAACCTTATCATCAGTTTCATCATCATCACTATCATTATTAATAGAATTAAGCTCATCTCTAGAGTAAAAAAATGATTCATTACCAAATACCTCATTGTTTTCATCAATTTTGGCTGCAAGGCATAGGAGTGCTTTTTCCTCTATTTTTTCTTCTTCTTCTTCTAAAGAATCAGCTTAATCATCATCCAAAATAGCTAGGTTACCTTTCTTATAGGATGTCTTCCCTTTCTTTCTTTCCTTTTCCAATTATTTCTTCAAGTATATAGGACAATCTAGTTTAAAGTGTCCAATTTTTTTGCATTCAAAGTAGGTTGACCCATATTCACTTTTATTCTAGTTCTTTATTGGTTGATCTACTTTCCTTTTCCTTTATTCCTCTTTTCTTTAAGTAATCTTAGATGTTTCTTGCATAATAAAAGTATATCATCTTCTTCATCTTCATTTTCACTACTATATAATTTTTCTTTATCAAATTCAGCTTTCTTTGTAGCTTTCAATGCCAACATCCTTTTCTTTCTATCATCACCATTCTTTCTATATCTTTTAAGCTCTAGCTTATTCTTTTCTAGATTTCCATAGAGCTCCTGAATGGTTAGCATTACCATCTTATGTGATCCCTTAATAGCAATCACCTTTGGTTGCCATTCTTCTATAAGACATTTCAGAATTTTATGCACTAAATCTGTATTGTCAAATTTTCTTCCAAGAAGGAAAAGCTAATTAGTTATCACAATGAGTCTTTGAATAAGGTCACTAATTAATTCACCCTCTTACATTTTGAACATTTCATAGTTTAAGACTAAAATATGCACTTTAAATACTTTAACCTGAGTTGTACCAACATGTGCTACTTCTAAAGCGTCCCAAATCTATTTAGCAATAGTGCAATTAGAAATCTTTTCATATTCATTAGGGGAAAGTGAGTTTGAAATTATCCATTTCACTTTAGAGGCAAGAAGGTGCCTCTTCCTTTCCTCCTTTGTCCATAATGATTTAGGCATAAATTTTACAACTCTATTAATCAAGGTCTATGATGGATCGTATCCATTCTCTACAATTTCCCAAATGTCAATATCGATCACTTCAATAAAGTCTTTGATTTTCTATTTCCAATAGGTATAGTGATGTCCATTAAAATCAAGTGGCTTGTTCAAGAGGGGACATTCAAGCAACAATACAAAACTAGAATCCATTCTCTTTAGAAAATATAGAGTATCAAGAGCCAAGGCTTTGATACCAACTGTTAGTCCCCAAAAATATAAAGATTTTGCCACTTTTACAAATTTAAAATACTCTTTTTAATGTGAGATTGGATTCTTGTTTTATAAGATTTATCAAAAAGACTGTATTGGATGATCAATAAAATATTGGAGTCATTGATGTAATTAAGAATTCAAATAACAGATTATTCAATTTAAATCAATTGTTGTTTAAGATCAGAAATGTAGTAAACTAGTATTGCAAAATAAAAAAATATAGGATAGTCTATCAAAGTTCAGAAACAATAGAATAGAATTCTTGTATGCAACAGAAATTAAATGTGTAGTAAAGATAAAATCAATAAAGATCACTAAGAACTCATAAACTCTTGCAACTCTGATGCTCATAGGGTAACTACTTTAACAATGCCTATTAATAATCATCCAATGCTTTTACAGAAGTTTCTGGTTCTTTGCTATCACTCCAGGCCTTGTACTAGCGTGAGAACACAGAGCTAATAATATACTATGTAATGGGACATCCCATCACTTCTAGTATCCTCTTGATCTACTCCAAGAACTCATGTGGATCTTGATTCGAGTAGTCACCTTGAAAAGTCATGGGCCTAGTCATAGAAAATCTATAATTTGAGTATTCCTCATAGGATGGGGTGGTAGTAGCGACACTAAACCTTCTCTTTCGAGCAAGCTTGTTTATCTTTTCCCTACCTCGGTGTCATGATTGGGATTAACACTTCCATGGTATGCTACAACTGATCCACTATATCTGATAACGACTAGGTTTGTGTGGTTGCTTCACTTGCCTAATTTCCCCTTCACTGATTTGGTTACAGATTCAGGGGCAAGTTTGACTCCTAATCCACATTTTCATTCTCTTCTCTAGTTGCCTTTTGTGCATCCTAAGTGTTATTCATTTTGAGTTATGAAAAAGAAATAGAATCTAGGTTAATCATGAAAGATCATTCTATGATGTGGATAAGTTTGTAGTGAACATGGATAAATGGATCTGGAGTGATGATAACTACTCCTAGGCATACCTACCATCACTCAAATCCAACTCATTTCTATAGCCAACCATACACAACTAGAGCAGTGTAGCAACTTGTCATAAACTCAGTAATGTTGTATGCACTTTAAATTTGAAAACAATCTAAAATTATATGTGAATCAAAAGTAGAAATAAAATTTGAATGGAATGTTTTTGAAAAAATAAAATTGACTCATGAAATAATATGGTCGTCTAGGTTGATTACTAGCTCTCTGTTGAAGTTTATCTTATTGAAATGTACTTCCTACCTCTACTGACTAGGAGTAGGTCCTTTTTGATCTAGATCCTTAGGGTGCTAAATATCTAAAAAATGTTAAAAAGAAAGGGGTGAGTACAACCATTTTGATCATAAAACTCATAGAACATCTACACACATGTGTGTATAGTAATGCACATGCATAATTCTTTCATTTTCTTGCTTCTATGTGATTATACTATTGCTACATCCTTATCATATCGTAATCATGCAAAGGTATTTTAGTCCTTTTTGACCATGCAAGATGAACATATAAATTATATTGGAAATGGTGAGTCAATAGTTGAATCAATGTCTATTGATAAAACATATGTCTCTTCAGAGATTTTTTAAATTTCCTTTAGCATTGAACTTTGTACCCTCCTACATGTCACCTTAAGTCACCAGCTTATGCAATCTAGTGATAAAATATTTTCACAAATTTTACATCTTCTAGTGCACATAGGTCCACCAAATCCCACTTAGCTTATGCCAGTTAGAAAACACAATCATCACTAAAATTTCTCATGTCTATCTAGACTTGTCTAACCCTTTTCCAATTCCATTGGTCTCTGTTTATCCTATTTCTTGTCATAATTATTACCAACTAATTAATTAAATAATTAATAAGTTTGACTTGGGTCTAGTTTTTAAACTTTTCCTAACCTTTGCATACATACATTTAACCCTTATAACAAATATTCCTTATCATTTTATTTAATTATTAGGCTTAAGGTATTTATCTACTTCTTCTTCTAATTTATCCTAACAAGAAGAAAATATTTTTGGGCTTATTTTTTAAAAAATAATTCTAATAAACCACACTCATCTTGATAGGAAAAAATTCTCCTAAGCCTACACTTGGATTTTTTTTTCCTTGGTTTTTTCTTTGGCCTTTAATTATTGGGAAAATTGCAGCAATCAAAGCAGAAATCAAATTCTAACACAAAATTAGAAATTAAGGAATAGATTTGACTATTTTAGGTAAAAAAAATTTCCTTAAGTTTACTCCCTTGAAGAGTACAAACCAAAATCATTTTTAGTTGAGTAACACTCTTTACACTACAAGAATTTCAAGAAATTATTTCCGTTGGAATTGGCCATTCCAACAAAAATTTCAATGAATATTAGTCCATTGGAATACCACTTGTTGGAATGGCCAATTCCAACATCTCATTCCAATAGATTTCTCACTCCAACAGAAATTCCAACAGACAATGTTCGTTAGAATATCCATTCATAAAATTTGTGTAATGGATTCTTTCAATGGATTTTCCAATGGATATGTCCGTTAATCCATTGGAAAATCTATTAGAGTAGTAATTTAGTTTTTTTTATTTTATTTATTTTTCTCCACTCCAAAGGATATTCCAACGGGTAAGTCCATTGGAATCATATTCCTATAGATTCCGTTCATTGAAATATCCATTAGAATATGACATTATTTTATTTTTTTAATTTTTTGGTACTTCAAAAAATATTCCAATGGGTTAGTATCCGTTGGAAGTTCCATTGGAAATAAAAAAAATTCTCAATCACTTTTTTGTTCTATATACTACCTAATTCAATAAAACACTACAAGGAACAAAAAAAATCACAGTAAATAATAAGTAATATCCAATGAGAGAAAATTCATATAATAAATAATATAAAAAATCTAA
>JANHAO010016435.1:0-14372 GCA_026873985.1 Saraca asoca
TGAATTTAAATAATTTTAAAAGCTTACCAGCAACTGCCAAATTTAAGATGTCATCAAATGAAATTATTACATTTCAGTTTTGTCTGCCAATTCTCTTACAGCCCTTATACCAAACTTTATGGTTACCAACGGACTTGTCTCCCCCTCAACTCTATATATAGTCCGTCCATACCAGCCTCAAAATACATAATAGCAACAATCTTTCCTCTCTTCTCTCTATTCTTCATTCTATTCTGGGTTACTAGTTTCAATCTTGTAGTTCTGATCCTTGAAAAAATCAGAAAAAGCTTGTTTAATCCTGGAGGATTTCCATAAATAAACTTAATGCTGTGGTGGAATAATCCTTAAGGACTACACTAAACATGTGACTCAAGCTTCCAACAATTGTAAATATACAATAGAACTCAGATTAAATAGCTCATTCAAATTGAATGGCTTACTTTGTAAAGATTCCAACAAAAACTGGTGCTAATTGAATCATATCTTAACTCACTTATGTCCTCTTGGGTATTCTATTGCTTTCATGTTCATTCCATCACCACTCACAACTTGATCTCATTTGACATGACTTTTTCTCATCTTAAAATATCTTTCTTTTTGAAAAAGAATATTTATGATCTCTTGATCTACAAGGTGATTTTCAATTGATTAAAGTTAACTCTTGTCATGTGCTCTATCTTCTATTTTTTGAAAGACATGACACAAAGATGACTTGAGTCAAAGGGCTCAAAATGTTGGGATGAACTTCATTTATTAAGAGGTGGGAGATTTTGTGCAAAGATGTTTGAAACAAGGTATGTTAATGAATGGCTAGCACAAAATCAAGTTAGTTAGGAATAATTACAATTAAAGGTTCTAATTTTGATGCTAAGAAGAATCCCCTTTGAAGATCACAAATTAATACAAATGAACCAAAAATTTCAAGTTAAGCTTTTGCCCCATGTTTCAAATCATTGATTTTTTATTCTTTTTATTCACTTTTCTTTCTTTTTTCTTTCTCTTTTGTTTTTTGAATTTATGCCCCAAGTTACCAAATTAAGCAAACCCAAGATTAAGATATTATAAAAGATGTGAAACTTCTATCATAATTTTCTTTTCCTCTAAGAAAGGTAATGCAAAAGGCTCTAACCATATTCAATTGTCCATTCAAGTCTTCTTTTCCAATAAGTTTTTATGTCAGTATCCTTTACACAAAAAATGTGTACATTAGGGTTGTAATGTGGTTATGAAGGAAAAAAAATGTAATTCAAGGAAGCAAATGAATAGAAGGGTCCAAACATAATGAAAGTTTTCAATGAGAATCTCAACCCTAAACAACTCATGGTCTTTAACATTCTTCACAATATGCAATTTACTTCTTTGGTTTCCATCTTGTATATTCAACGTTCATCCTTTAGCTTGATATTTTCACTTCTTTTTTCATATGTCATCTTTTCAATTTCATTTTTTTTCTCTTTTTTTCATGAGAATTTCATATACAAAACAAGCATACACAAACAATCTTATCATGCTAGATTCTTATGGCCCCTAAGTGTAAATCATGATGGTTTTGAAAGAAATTTAGGCTCAAACAGGGTGACAAAGGATAAAAGTATTTAGATATATGAAAGAAAATGACCTTGTGGTATAAGAATATTTAGCATAAAGACTTATTGGAGTGTTACCTTTCCTAAGATAAATCAAATTTGTTTTCATCTTAGGCTTTAAAGAATACCTCACATTACAGGTAAACTGTATTTATAGAACACAAACTTCTTTTCCTTCTTTTTTTTTTAATTTTTTTCCTTATTTTGTGGGGTCTTAAACTTTGCACCATCCTTAGAATTATTTTTGTTCAAAGATCAAATATGAGTCTTTAAGAGGAGTTGAAATTAATTTTTTTTTTTTGCTAAAAGTGATTCAAATGGGGACACCACATGTAAAAATATGGCAATAGGATGATAAATGATGAAAGTAAGAATCCTAAATTTGGTCATCCAATACTAAATAAGATGACAAGGTTACAACATGAAGCATAATACACTTTCCATCTCAACAAGAAACAAAACACATGAGAAGTTAAGCATTACTTAAAGGAAGTCAAAATTGAACAAAACCTTTTCATTTTTGCCAAAGAATTCTCCTTTTTCATAGCCAACTTAGCCTCATCCTCATAAGTCTTAAAACACTTGGCTAATTGCATTTGAAAAAGCACATCCTTCATGTTTTTGTTGACAAGACAAGCTGATTATTACCAAGTAAGATCTCTTTAGTGAGTTTCCATTCCTTGTTACTCTTTCTTAAGCAAATTCATTTTGGATTACTTAATGTGGACAACTCTAAAGGTAACCCTTGGGTTTTTCTCAAAAAAAGACCTAGCTCCCATGCTAGATTGTAATAAGACTCAAAAGAAGAGTTTGCACAATGTTTTGGTTAAGAAAACAAGATTTGTTAAAATTTGATATTTTTACATGACATAGCCCTTAATTTAATGAATTGTTCATCCTCATCATTGAGAAAAGGTGAAATGGGTTATAAGGAAAAGTTCAAAAGTATGGGATAGCTTGAAATACTTAGAACAATTTTGGTTGGTGTGTGAAGAGTTATTATGAGTGAATTAGTTTGATAGGCTGGATGAAAAATGATAGTGTTGTTTAGGCATGTAGGGTGGGATTGGCATGGGAAAACTTAAAGCATGGAAGAGAGGTTGACAATTGAGATCCATCTCATGAATGTTGTTACCCTTTTCCTAACTTCACCATTGTAACTTCCCACTCTTTGACTATTAAAACCATGAGATGTATTAGAATTCATGTTTTCTTGATGATTTTTTAGGCCAATTAAGTGGAAATTTATTAAAGAAAAAAAGGGCTAGAAATGTATTTGAAAATGAGAAGTACCAAAGGGAATTGTCATCCTTATTGATAAATAGGTTTTTTGGAATTTTTTTTCCCTAAAATGACCTTTTGTGTTTTTATTTTATTTTTAAAATGCTCAAAAAGGCTTGTTGCCATTTTTTGGAAGAAAATATATTCAATGAGAAGTGAACATAATTTTTCTTTTTTCCTTTTTTAATTTAAAAAAGGGTCAACAATGTGAATGTGGCATAAACTTATTCGAATTGGATGTTTTTATATTGAAAACAAAAACTTAAAGGAAGACACATACTTGTGATTGTAAATGCAAGACATAGAATGACAATGTCAAATATTCTAAAATATGACTTTATTGAGAAGATGCCCATATATGAAAATGAACACATGGTCAAATATAAGGATTTTAAAAATAGTTTGTAAACTAATGGCTCAAAAAGAGGGAAATTTTATGAAATACCAATCAAAGTGATTTGAAACTCTAACTTAAAAGTCAAGTTCATGCCACAAAATTTATTAACCTATGATAAAAAGAAGACCTTTTTTTTTTTAGAGTTTGATAAATATACTCAAGTCACATAATATCTTATTTAAAGATATTACAAACAATGTGATGGACATAATGAAATGCAAGGTTGTCTCAATTTAGAGTTAAAAAAACTAGATGAGACATGATGTAAAAGATTCACAAGAAAAGGCAAACAAGTAATCATTGAATGAAAATTAAAAAAGAATAGAAAAAAATGTAAGAAAATGCCGTAGTGCCTTATTTAGCAAGTTATTTAAAAGAGAGAGTCTTATGAAGAAGATTCCAAGAGACCACTAGTTAGTGTCAGTTTAAGCTTCATGACTCTTAAACTATTTATGGTGCCCAAATTGTCCTTACTATTACCAACAATCGGCTAGTAAGACCTTCAATTCTCACCTATGATAGGTTACAAATAGAATGAATTCAATTTGAGTGGAGAGTGTTTCACTAGCATACATAGGAACCAATGATCTCATGAAGACATCACTACTTTACCCCATAACAAATCTAGATGGTATTTTAGAGTCTGGGTCAGAGACTCATGTGTGCAAGTAGTAGTGCATAATATATAGGGGAAAAAGAAAGAGTGCTTCATAACTGATCCAACATGCCCCAAATATAACAACAAAACATATAAAAGTTTAAAATGGAAGCAAGCAAGAAAACAAGATCATTTGGGAAAAAAAGACCAAAGCAATTCAAACCATATAGTAAAAATTCAAAGATACTAGCCTAGCTCCGATTACTCTTCAATGGAGTCACCAATTTGCTTCAACATCCCTAGCGACTGTAAGTGGTGAGAATGGGCTTATCCTTGTAATAGATATGATGTGTTTATAATTTAAGATAAATAAGGTGAAATGCACTTATTCGCATAAGTTCAAAATATTAAAAGAAAAGGAGTTATGACCAATCATTTTTATCATTGTAATTGGAATGCTAAGATATGGTCTGTGTAAACTAGAGTTCAGATTCAAGAGTTGATTATGCATAGGGAAGATATTACCACCACACAACATCTATTCTAAAAATGATTACCAATTTAATTTGATGCTATATTTTTATTTGAATTAAAATGATCTTTGACTTGTTTATTTATATTTTCAAAGTTTTTTTTATTCATTTTCAAATATCCTATTTTGTTTTGCATAATATCAAAAGTGATATATGAATCAAACAAAAACAAGTGACTGAAAAGCCATTGATTTTGGGATAAGTCTTATGCCAACAATAATGATTAATAAGCGGCATTTATAAAGCATATTTGTTATCCACGTTTTTGTAAAACTCAACTTGTGGGGCTTAAAGAAGAATTATTACATAAAGAAAATTCTTTCTTTCCCTTTTTTATTTTTTAAGAAATTGCATATTTAATGTTGAGACAATACAAACATTTCCCAATTTTTATTTATGTTTTTAGAATATTATTATTTAGTGCAAAATAATCAATTATTGTTTTTAATATATTTTGTAGTTAAATTTTTTCTAAATTTAAGGTTGAATCTTAACAAAGGAAGATACTTCAAGAATATTGTGAGCCATTGTCATTGTACTTGCAATTGGATTCCTTAACTTTGATCTGGCATCGACAAAAATTTCATTTTTATTCGTATATAATATAGGCTTAAATAAATGAGTAAACTAAATTTGGATTGTAGCATAAATTACTAAAATTATGGTAATTTGAAATTGTATTAATTTTATTAATTTAATATATCAAAATTGTCTAACTTCATGGCCAATTTGAACAAAGAAAAATGGCTCAAGAATATTGTGAGTTGTAGTCATTGCACTTGCAATTAGCTTTCCCAACTTTGATCTATTGTGGACAAAAATTTTATTATTATTTTAGATTAAATATATGCTTAGAAATGCAATAAAATGACACATTTTGAAATAGTATATACATAAATAAGAAAAATTATGACTAATATATAATAATATTGGGGATTTTTCCCTTAAGTTTCATTGGTTCACCTCGACTTAACTTTTAAAACACTCCTCAACTCAAGAACACT
This sequence comes from Saraca asoca, assembly GCA_026873985.1. Lineage (NCBI taxonomy): Eukaryota > Viridiplantae > Streptophyta > Magnoliopsida > Fabales > Fabaceae > Saraca > Saraca asoca. Next base: position 5,400 of record JANHAO010016435.1, read on the forward strand.
AAAAGAGACCAAACTTTAAATTTCTTTTTAGTATATTCTATCATAAGAAATTATACACAAATCATAAATGATAATTTATGATATATGATAAATTAATATCCTATATTTGCATAAATGAATGCATTAACAACACATAATATCTTGAGACAAACATGAAATCAATAAAAGGAAAAGAGAATAACTGGCAAACACATTTAAAAAGATTAATATTTGAATTTGTTTACAAATTTCTTTATTAAAAATTATAATAAAATAAATGATATTGAAGTAAATATAATATTACATATATAGTTAAAAATAAAAAAATTTAAAAATGAAAGGAAAATCTCATCCTTCGTTACTTTCAAATCCAAATGGGTCTTTTCGCTACCTCTATCCTATTGACTATGCTTGAAAGGCTTGTGGCCATTAGCTCCCAACTCTTTCCTCCAAGGTCGCATCCTTCTTCACAATTCTCTTGTTTCATTCTCCCCAAAACCTCTGTTTCTCTCACTAGCAACTGGCAGCACCATTATGATGGATGAAATAGTAGCCTAGGGGCCAAGGTTGATCTTTTTCGATAGGTATATAAAGGATTTTCTTTCTTGCTTTCTCTCACCATAGATCTGGTAATTTCATATCAAAGATGGGATTTTGAGTCTAGGCTATGGCAAAGTTTGAATTTTGGAATTAATTTTCTAAGATTTGGTGTTATGTATTTCTTAATTTAGGTTTTGTTGATTTTTGCTTACTATTGATTGATGCGTATTTGTGTTTTTGGGAGTTGGCATTTTGAATGAAGAAAGATGCAAATGATGATGGGGTTTGGGTATCCACAATTTTCTTGTTTCTAGGATTTTTAAAAAGGGATTCAGGTTTTTATGTTGTTTGGGATTTGATTTGCATGTTTTGCTATTTTTGTATATGGAAGAGGATGAGAGGGATATATCTATTGGCTTGAGATTTTGATGACTTATCAAAGCTTGATTCTAGCTCGTCTCGGTCATTTTTTCAAGAGTGTTTTTGTAGATGAAGCTTTTTCAAGGCTCTTTAATGGTGGAACTGAGGCTTTGCGTTGAGCAGAGTTTTGAGTTTTTTTTTCTAAAATGGGAAAAACGGTGGATGTGAGGTTCTATCTTAAGTGTTTTAAGTCTGTCTAAAGGCTATAAAAATGGTAGGGTAAGGTTCTCTCTTTTAAGAGACTCCCTCTAAATTTTTCCTCCTCTTTCTCCTCTAAATATGTATCCTTTTTATGGGCGCAAAATTACAATTTTTTTTTATTTGATTTTGGTTATTTTCCTTTAGTGTACAAGTTGTTTATCAATTACCATTAAGTTTTAAGTTGTTCTCTCATTTTGGAAAGATTGAGTTGCACAAGAAAGCTTACTTTGGGAAAACTCATTGGCTCAAGGAAGAGGTTGATTATAGTCGAGGCTCGCATGGGTTTAGATAGTAGCAAGAGGTGTGAACAATTGTAGACTGAATACTCTCTCTATTTAAAACATTTTGTTATTATTTGTTGTTTTGTTTGTATATTTTCTTAGTACAAAGTACACTAAATCTAATTAATGAAGAGTTTTTTGGTATTTTTTATTCATTTAAGCTTAATAGAAAACAACACTTCTACTTCTATAAATATTTTTTTTGTAATTTTTTACTTTTATTGACATAATAGAAAGAAATGAAGTTTAACCTTTTTTTTTTATCTAAAATTTTAGTATCAATTGATCACAAAAACATGTTAACCCTTGAAAAAATTGTCTATAGTTAGAAGATGTTGATGAGTGTAAATCCACATTAGGTTATGCTTTCTTGCTTGGAAAAGGTGCGATATTTTGGAGTAGCAAGAAACAATTTTGTGTAGCCTTGTCTACATGGAGGTAGAATACATAGCACGTTGCTTTGCAACATAAGTTGTTTGGTTGAGAAGATTTCTATATCATTTAGATATTATGATTCATTCTAAGGAACCAATAATAATATATTGTGATAATATGATTGCACAGTTATATGCCAAGGATTTGAAATATCATGGAAAAACAAAAAATATTCAAGTCAAATATCACTATGTTAGAGACATGATAACAAAGAACAAAGTGATCTTGAATTATACTTCTACAAGTAAGATGGTAGCTAATCCACTTACTAAACCTATTTGTAAAGACTCATATGTTGCATATGCAAAGTCTCTTAGATTACATAGATTGTAACTTCATTTGATGATTTGTTTAGACATTGTGTTCTTGAATTAATAAATGGATTGTTTAATTCTTTAGCATATATATATATTTTTATGTATGTAGAAGGCAAAGATTGGCTCACTCATGTGGGCAATCACTTTTGGCAACTTGAGAAGTGAGAAAAAATGAGACTTGATGAAGCTTTGACGCTTAGATAGTGATATTAGCTTAAAATTTGCCCGAAATAAAGTTTAGAATAAGATTTAACTAATCCAATGAACCAATATGGATGATTTGTGACCACATCTATGAAGTCAATAATCAAGCCAAGTGCAAGTCTTTCTTTTACACCACTAATAGCAAGAGAAAGGACAGGGGTTAGGCACATAGATGGTGAATAACTAATATTTGTATGGTATTTTAGGAGTTAGACATACACTTTGAAGTGACAAAGCTCTATTGTAGAATGCATTTCATATTGTGTGTGCTAGATGACCATTTGGAAATGAGTGAATGGATCCCTACTTCATCATTGTGTGAGTCCTAGAAATTTTAATTTTTACCTATGTGACTTTTGACTAAGACATAAAGTGAAAAATTGATGTTGCTATATTGTGCTGCCTATGCTCATGAATGATGCAAGTTAAAGGGACATTATTGGGAAAGCAGTTATCTTAGATCTAAATGTCATAAGGGCCAAAGGAAGATGCATTTGAATTTACACATATCAATGTATTCACTAGCATGTCAATTATGTCATCTCAATGGGAGCTTTGGATATAATTGTGGTTACATGCGATAATAAGATGAGATTTAGAATAATTTTTTTAGGGATTAAGATATTCGTTATCCAGTGTAAACAAACAAATCTGGGGTATAATGATACATCTTGACATTTTTATTTGTATTTTTTTATAGTGATGTCTTCATTTTGACCCATGTGGGTTTCAAGTTTGGAGCTCACAAATATAGGTGTATCTGTTGATCACATGAACCCTTTATCTATACAAACTAAGCTCTTAAAATAAAATAGCAAGATGGTTGAGCTCTTCATGGGTGAGTTGAGTGGGAGTATGTTGGATTCTTTACACCTATGAAGATTTATTTGAACCCAAATTTATGGGGAAAATTTGTGGGACTCCTAATTCATGTATATAGAATAACTGTTTCTATACATGTACATAGATTAATGTCTTTATTCATATATGTAGAGTAAATAACTCATAAATGTACATAGAAAATCTATATTCATGTATAAGGAGGCATCCTTATTAAGAGGCCTTATTTAACGATGGTATTAATTAAATGGTCATTTCTAAATCCGATATAAAGGGATCTGGATTCTTCCTAGATATCATCAATTAAAAAGATATTAACATTTCAAGAAGGAGTTTAAGGAGATTTGATAAGATATTTAGGTTGGGAGATTGAGTTGTCTTCCCTACTGGTAGACTTCCTGATTAGTGCACATGACTCTAGTAGGAATAATCCTAAAATTTTTTATCCAACACTTTCATCAGGTAAGTGTAAATAGTTTTGATCAATTTTATTCTATAGTGCATCATTCTTTTAGTTATTTAAATATTACTGGTGAATTGTAATAACTCTGTAAAGGAAATAGTTAAAAGATTTCTTTTTATGAAATTAGAACTATAAGAAATTGAGAAGAAGATAAACTAATTTAAGTTATTAAAACAATATTAACTAATTTAGAAGATGTTATATGAGAAATCCGGATCATGTTTGAAGGGTTGGTAAATAGCCCGAGCATGGCGAACACCCGACGTGAAGAGCACTCAGAGCGCCATATCTCCAGTTCATGTTGCAGAGCGACTTCCTCAGTTCGAGCTTGTCTCTGACAGAGCAAGCTCGATCTCATAATTGCAAAGGAATTGACACTTTCCCAGATCAAGGAATCTAGCTAGCGAGGTGTGATCTATGACCTAAGACCTCGCTAGATAGAAGATCAAAATCACACTCTGCCCAGCAGGCACATGAGGCCCACCTGTAGGAGGCAATCTGTAGTAGCCGAATTTCAAGATTTAGTCTGCCTATTCGAGTTTTGTACATTAAATGCTAATGTAATAGATTTACTGCATGCACAATTACAATTATAACCTGCTCTCCTTTATAAATATAGGAAGGAGATGAATTGTAAGGAGGAGGAGGGCCTGGATACCAAAACTCTATAGAAGTATTTTTAGACCAATATACTACCATGGACGTAGGGTCTGGTACTGTCTAGATTTAGCTGAACCACGTTAAAAACCTTATATTCCCCTACTGCTCTTCCTTCCTTTCTTGCTTACTCTACTGATTTCCTATTTAAGAACCAGTTAGTAGCTTGAGATCCCAAAAGAATCCTCCGTTGGCTAGAGTTTAGGTCAGAACCAAAATTCAATGTCAACATTTTGGCACTGTTTGTGGGGATCTCACTTGTTCTGGTTCATTTTATTACCACGATGGCCAAGGGAAGAGCCACCAGAGCTTCAAATGCACAATTCAACCCCCCAGAAGGGCATGTCTTAACAACGGACTCATCCACTGCTCCTATCATCGGTGCAATTGCTAGCTTCCCCCTAGCCAGTTCTGTTCAATGAACTACCACTGCCAACGACATCGATGGAGTGCAGATTTGGTTTCAACATCAGGAAAGATTGGAAAACATGATGAGAGAACTTACCAAAGTAGTCACAATGTTAGCATAGGGTGTGCAGAGACAGGCCTAAGCTGCAATGCCCATAAATGTTCTCCAGCAACAACAAGTTGGACATTTAGGTGATTCCAACCTAGGGAATTCCCCAGCTCGTTGCTCACAAAGGAAAGCTCCAAGTCGCAACTCTTGCGACCATGAGGATCAAGGACTTCAGCAATCCCCTAGCTAGTAATTCGAGGCATGAAACCTATTAGTCAGGGAGTTATTCCAGAAAATAACCCAATTGGAGGAACGTCTTTGAACTCCTAGTGATTGGGCTTGCTACAAAAATAGCCACCATTCTCAAAAGAGATCGAAACTCGAGCTCTCCCTCTTAAGCTTAAGGTCCCCACAATTCCACTGTACAATGGGGACTTTAACTTGTATGATCATCTAGACGAATTTAATATTCAGATAGACTTGCAAACAATTGATCCTTTGATCAAGTGCCAAGTGTTTCCAGCCATGTTAGGAGGTGTACCTCAAGCTTGGTATAGAAGCCTCCCCGCTCGCTTTATTTGCAGTTGGGAAGACTACCAACAGAAATTTATCGACTAGTATCATGTACTTAAAAGATAACTTATGCCCCCCTGTCATCTTGCTATGGTCTTTCAGTGCAAGCATGAGTCGCTAAAGGACTACATTGTTAGATTCAGGCCCGAAGCCAATTCAGTGGAGAATCCATTTGAAGAAACCATGCTGGCAATGATCTCTGGGGGACTTTGCAAAGATGGAAAGTTGTACAAGAGTCTATACAAGTCCTCAGTGAAAGATCTCACCGAGTTCTACGAGCAAGCTGCTAAGCAGATCAAATAGGAAGAGACCTTCAACTTGGAAAGACCTGATAAGAAGAGTGAGAAGGCCAGTTCCTCCCATAACAAGAAGAGAGGCGATATGGACTAAGATGACCACTCAACCAGATAGACTATGAAGAAGTCCAAAGGGCCTGGAGGTGAGCGACCTTAGCATTCAGATTGCCATGAGAAATATAGCATCCTATTAGACTCCCAAGATAGAATTTACATGGCGGAAAGGGACAAAGAAGACTTTGGGATGCCCGCACCGTCTAGGATCCCTTATAGGTGAAGAAATCATGAAGAGTTCTGTGCCTATCATAATGAAGCTGGCCATGACACTTCAAACTGTCAGGCTCTCAGGGATGCAATTGAAGACCTGATCAGAAGGCATCATCTAAGGGAATACTTGGTGCAACATACGAGGCAGCAGCCTTAGCTCCCCCAGCGAAGCGTTGGCCAAGAGTCAGGGGGCTCAGTCTGAGTCATACATTGATAATGTACCCTAAAAAGGAATGAATGTAAATACTTTCTTCTGCTTCATTGTTTGTTGACTAGCTTAATCTCTCTATTCCACCCTCTACTATCAAGTGTTTACATTTTCCATAGCTTGCATGTAGTCAACTCTTTTGAATCTCTTGGGTAATTTTGTGCCAACTATGACCTTGGGTCCGGTTAGGGCCCCCAGAGCTTGTTCTGGAGAAGAATTAATGAACACTTTACCAGCGTAGCTGTGTGCTAGCTAAGGGGTGGAGACGATCAAAATAAACTCACTTAACCAGTGTAGCTGCGTGCTCACTAAGGCATTGAGACGCTTAAAATAAACTCACTTAACAAGTACAACTGCGTGCTCACTAAGGCGTGGAGATGCTCAAAATAAACTCACTTAACTAGTGCAGCTGCATGCTCGCTGAGGTGCAGAGGCACTCTTAAATGCTCAGTGCTAGCATAGTTACGTGCTCATTGAAGCGTAAGGAATTGCTGACCTAATTATTTGCCTAAGGCAAATAACATTGCTTAAGTTTGCAGCTTGCATGTGATCGATTGTTCATAGCTCTCATGCAACCTTTTGATTATGTATAGTTTTTACACAGATGGTTCACATGACATATGCAAGGAGCATTGCCCATGACTATTGTGTTAAAAAATGTTAGGCCTATTGGCTATCTAAGCTTATCGTTGCAAGTTACAAAAGTTTGCATTATTGCAGATGCGGGAAAAATAAAGACACTACATTGAGATTGCAAAAGGAAATCTTATTCATTAAAAGGCCTCAACAAGGTAAAGCTACATTAGAAAGTCAAAAATACAAGAGGAAAAAGCTATATCTATGTTACTTCCAAGAAGAAGGGCTGGCCACAAAGGGACGCACCTTAGCTTATTAGAGCTCGTGAGCCCGCTAAGATCCTCAAATTTTTCCTTCTAATGCTTCCCGGGTAGTAGCATAATTACTCCTTATTTTTTTAGCCTCTAGCTCCTCATCTGATTCGTGAAGGAAGCAAATAAGGAAGCATCTGAAACTTGGTTGGCCGAACAATTGCCTCACGGTAACGCCGAGAGGACAAAATTCAAGATCTGGATGAGATCTCTCCATGTTATCGGAGAAGACAAATCTTTTAAGTTCTCTATGCAGCAGGCCATACATACCCCAATGGAGAGCCAAAATGCCAAAATGTAGTACAGTGGTAGAAGGGGTTCCCCCTCCCTTAAATAGAGCTAAGTTTGGCTCCACCGAAGAGTCCAGATCAATCCCCCCAACCATCATCATTTATTACCTTAGGAAGGGTTGAGGTTGACCCGCCAGCAATCATTGGACACATGCCATAGAAAGCATAGCCTGGAACAGATGAAGCTATAGTCTCAGAGAAGACTTTGATCGAACAGAAGTCGAAAAGTCTCAACTCCCAGCCCGCGAAGTGAGCTGAGAGTTGAGGGCTTATGTTATAAGAGAAATTTGAATCATGTTTGAGGGGTTGGTAAATGGCTTGAGCACGGTGAACACTTTAGCACGAAGAGCACTCAGAGCGCCATGTCTCCAGTTCATGTCGCAGTGCGACCTCCTTAGCTTAAGCTCGTCCCTGATAGAGCGAGCTCGATCTCATCATTGCGAAGGAACTGACACTTCCCTAGATCAAGGAATCTGGCTAATGAGTTGCGATCTGTGACCTGAGAGGTCGCTAGACAAAAGATCAAAATCACACTCTGCCCAGCAAGCACATAGGGCCCACCTACAAGAGGCAATCTGTAGTAGCTGAATTTCAGGATTTAGTCTATCTGTTTGAATCTTGTACATTAAATGCTAATGTAATAGATTTACTGTATGCACAATTACAATTATAACCTCCTCTCCTCTATAAATATAGGAAGGAGATGAACTATAAGGAGGAGGTGGGCCTGGATATCGAAACTCTGTAGAAGTATTTTTCAACCAATACACTACCATGGACGTAGGGTCCGGTACCGTTCGAATTTGGTTGAACTACGTTAAAAACCTTGTGTTCCCCTATTGCTCTTCCTTCCCTTCTTGCTTACTCTGTTGATTTCCTATTTGAGAACTAGTTAGTAGCTTGAGATTCCAAAAGAATCCCCTATTGGGTAGAGTTTGGGTCAGAATCAAAATCCAACATTAACAAAAGAAATTATGAATCTATATCTCTTCATGTCACTGTTTCATTAAATTTGTGAAAGAATTACATTATTTTATAAAAGGAAGAGTGTCACCAAAATTTTCCTCAATTTCCCCTTATAATATTATTTGAAGAGCCTTGTTTTTCTACTTTTGCAAATGTTAAAGTTGGAGAGTTGTAATTTCATCAATAAAAAAGGTTTGAGCATCAATTTACATGGGAGGATTAAACTTCTAAGGGTCTTGTTACAACTAACATTTAGACAGACATTTCATTTAAGTTAAAATTTAGGGAGTAAGTTAACATTGAACAAAATTCATGGGGGTTTAGGGTCTGTTTGGAAAAAATAAATGATAAGCTAGCTAAAAGCTTAAAAGTTAGCTGAAAGCTAAAAAACTAATTTTTAGCTGAAAGCTGTTAGTTGAAAGCTAAAAGCTGTTAAGCTAGCTTATTGAATTAGAAGTGTTTGGTAAAATTAGCTGTTGAGCTAGCTGATAAATGAAAATGACATAAAAAGATATACTTGTATAATACTTTATATAAATTCTATTTTTTAAATAAAAATATTTTTAGGTAATTATAATTTTAAATTTTTTAATTAATTTGAACTCTAATAATTTTTTATTTAAAGATAAAATATTTTATTAAAAAATTAAAATAAATAGTGCAAATAATGCAATAATTAAAATAAATATTTT
>JANHAO010016436.1:0-14373 GCA_026873985.1 Saraca asoca
CAGACATTACCTCTCTTTTTGGTACTTGGTTGTTGTAATCTTTATACTGATAATAAATTGACATGAGACCACAAAATAAAGTATTGGTCTTGTTATTGGTCATATCAAATAATGTTCCTACCAAAAAAAACCCATAATAAGTTGCTAGTAAGTGGTGTGAACTAACTAAATTGGATTTTTGTGGCATTGTGAGGAAGACTTGTGCAGCAAGCATTTATTGCTGAAATTTGAAGGGGTGAAAATGTGTGGTTGCTAGCTCCTTCATTTCAAAGACAAGTTCACATGCACTTGTGGCAATTTTAGGTCCAACAGATTTATATGCTATGCTATTGTGTATGTTAAATTAAAATAAAAGTCCCTTAATTAGAGAATTTAAAATGTATATACACAATTAAATCACTGGACATGTATATAGTAACGATAAACTTAAATAATATATTGGAAATCTTGAATTCAAATTTATTCATTGTTAATATAAAATATATATACATATACAATTAAGTGATGAATTTGTATAATAATATATTGAGGTGTTGAATGCACATAAAGTTAGTTCGGGATTAAGGAAATAAGACTTGTAAAATGAAAATCAGCATTATATGATATATGTATAGAAGGTATATTGGCAAGCAAGTTGTCTGGTACAGCTTTTGTCTTGGTCTTTGCTTTCTTTTTCTATTTAGGTGGCCAGCTAGTTAGCTGTATTTCATTTTGGGGTCTTCCATTTTATGAATTCTAAGTATTTGTTTCCCAACTAATTTGCAAAATTTATAAGTTTGGGTATAGCAGTGAGTCACCTATACCACCCACTAAAGACAATTAAAGCTGAAATAGCAATGTCTTCCATCTCTATGGATTGTAGAAGAAACGGAAGAAATAGTTTAACAAAAAAATTAAAATGTAATAACTTAACTTCTTTTTCTTTTTCTAGTAATCAAAATATATTGGGCCAGTAAAGTGGACCAGGTCACAAACTCAGACCTCTATATTGATATTGGGTTCCTTCACCGAGGCCCGCAGAATAAACAGTAGCCGACTAAAATACCGTTCTTAACCATTCTTTTGCCCTTTTGCTGGTTATACTGATATGAGAAGAAACTAAACTACAACTTGAATGGTGTTGATGTGGTTTGTGCTCAACTTGTCACCAAATCCGACATACCCACCTCCATTGCAATTTAATATAATTATATTTATATTAAAAAAAATTATTGATTCAACGTTTTTTTAATATAAAAAAAAGAGTGAAAAGAGAATAAATATAATGAAATATAAGTAAGAAAAACAAAATATATATATAAATGTTAATATATATTTTTAAAAATAAGAAAATATATAAATATAATTACACACGCAAAGAAATAAATATAATTTGTACAATAATGACTTTTGCTCTCAAGTCTTCTTCCTTGCAAACTTTCCTTGAGTTTTATTCTTCCTTTAGGACCGCCATTCGAGAACTCTGAGTTCTAAGACAGTGACGCAGAGACAAACAGACAAATGTCAAATCAGCAAGTTGCCAATCCATAGTTGGATTTTAGAAAGTTGGGAAAGTGTGCACATATGCACAGAATTTTAATTTTGGGCACCAACAGCAAAAGTACTAACACACAAGTTGTGGTCATTTGTTTTTTATCAAGCTGTCTGCCGTAAGCCCCGTCTTCTTATTTGATGAAATTTTGTAAGGTTCCTCTGCGCTGCACATCAAATAAACAAATACTACAAAATCTACAAAAATATTAAAAAAAAAATAAAGAAAATAACGTTTACACTTCTAGCTATGATATGGTTCAAGATAAATTCATATTCTTATTTAATAATTTATATAAGTTCAGTCTAAGAGTCCATTATACGCAAATAACTAATGAATTAGTTAAATTATTAATTGATAAGTTAATTATTAATTATTAAATGAGTACATAAATCTAATAAGTTAACTGTTTTAGAAATATTTTATAAAATTAACTGTTAAACTAATTTATAAATATAAAATGATATATAAAAATATGTTAATATATAATATATGCAATAAATTAATTCATGTTTATTGTAAAGTTAAAGTATATTAATATAATCAAAATATTTAAAATAAAAATAAAATTATTTAAAATTTAATTAATTATATTTTATGATATATATTTATTTAGTTTCATTTATTTACATTGAATTAATGGATATAGATCAAATATATAATAATATGTAGGTTTTTTTTTGTCCTCTTTGATTTTATGAAAAAAATAATTAAAATAATTTGATATTGGGAAAAAAGTAGTAAAATGAGGATTTTTACTTAATCAGGATATTAACTATTAATTAATAAAAAAAAGAGAGATAAATTAAAAAAAATAATTGAAAATTTTATTATAATAAATTGTATGTTATTTGAAGTAGATTCTTAAAAGAAAGTTTTTTTTCCAAAAAAGCTAATGTGCCAAATATCCCTAAAATAAAAAAAAATTATTTGACCAAATTAAGAAATTAAAAACCAATGTGTAAAGCAGACACTATTTCATGAATCAAGACAATAGGATTTTTTAAAAAATAATATCACAAACCCAATTTGGCCTAAAACCTCTCAGAGACCTTTTTAACAATTGAGTTTGAATGAAATTGTGATTTTCATCTATTAGTATTAGTTTTTTTATTGTAAGTTATTTTTTTTTTATTAAAGTTAAGTTTTTGTGTTAAAGTGGGATGCATTACTTGTCATATAAATATTTTATACTATAAATATTTGTGTTGGATAAGAGTTTTAGATATGAGAATGTGAATTCCTATACAGGTTATATGAGAATCCTTATAAAGATTTGGAAAAAAGTTATGAAATTATGATTGAGAACCTTCATATACTTTATCATATAATCTTAGTAATATAATGAATCTCTTCTTATTAATTTATAGTTTATCTTTTAGAGTTTAAAATTTTTTATGTAAAATTGTTTGTATGCTATTAAATTATTTTGATTATTTTAATTCTTTCACGCTAGTTTGTTTAAAGTGATATATTTTTCCGAACCCCACCTCACTTCATGTGTTAGTAGCTCTTTAAATCCTTAGTATAAAACCATGTTGATCCTTGAATTCAACGATCATTTTAAAATTCTTTAATATGAAATGGCTTTATAAAGATATGACATAATGCACAATTTGATTCAGTAATAATAATTGAATAGTGTGATGACAACTCTTCAGCAACAACGCTAGGCCAAGTGGAGCCCAAATAGTGCATGCATCTTCACAATTACAAGGTAGCTTTTTATTGTATACTGATACTGATTCCGTTGTTTCAGCTCCTCATCTTGCATTTTCTATTTTCTATCAAACTCATTTGTTTTCTTCTTCTCCATCTCCTAGTCTTGTGTTAAAATATAATTCTTTGGCACTTAGACTAAAAATATATTATATATTTTACAAGTTTACCCCAGTAGAACTGCTGGTGACACGTCCCTAGATATTTAGAAAAAGACTCATAGAATGCAATGAAGTACATGTAGACAGCAAAGTTATATGCCAGAGAGCATCCTAGCATACATATTACTGTGATTATATTTTTCTTGGTTTTGGTTTTTCATGAATTTTGGCTCGTTCAGAGTTCCAGGTCGAATAAACAAGCTATTTTAAAGGGTTTATAAAAAAAGAACCCATTGACTATTTGAAAGGATTTATTAAAAAATAGTAGTAGTTCATGAGTATTAACTTTTATTGCAACTAATGCTAGTTGCAACAAAAAAATTCTTTAGTTCAATGGTTCCAAACATCAAGAAGATGAACTAGTTTATCGATATGATCTCAAACGAGAAGATAGGTACCGACAATACCATAACTAATGACAAATCAATTATGAATCAGGTGCATCAGTTACAAATTATGACTTCTAAATTAAGTGAGTTGCAAATTAAGATTCTTGATTCATTTCAAATGGGATAATTTTATCCAAATTGCTTGCTTCTTAGCATGAATATTGGAAGCAAATTTTGCATTCTCCCAATACTTTTACTATTGAAGAATTTCAAACTCACAAATTGAGGGAAAAAAACCGGACACAAGATCCCCTCTTTGTTGGTTCTAATATGAACTAAGTGAGTGAGAAGGGTTCTGACAAGACTTAAACAAACTTAAATTTCAGAACAAATGATTCAAGTCTAATTTCAAAAAGAACAAAATGTGCTTTCACTGTGAAAATAAAGGACATTTTATTAAACAGTGCATGGACAAAAATAGGTCGAAGATTGCTTTTGGTTCTCAATCAAGTAATGCCAAGGTTGTTGGACAAGATCTCAAAGAACTCATTGCTATGATTATTGGAATTCATATGGCCACTGCAAACAAATCTTTAGAATGGTGGTTGGATTCTGCAACTATTCATGTGTGCAATGATGAAACACAATTTAAAACCTATAAATAATGCAAGGAAGTAGAAGAGATTCTAATGGGAAATCATAATACTACAAAATTGCTGGACAAAGGATCAGTAGATCTTAAATTCACCTATGAGTAGAAGTTAACTTTAGTTATTGTCTTTCATGTTCATGAAATCAGAAAAAAAAATCTTGTATCTATAAGTATATTATGTAAGAAAGGCTTTAAGGTTATGCTAGAGTCTAATAAGGTCATAATTTCTAAGAATGGTATGTTTGTTGGAAAGGGATATTTCAATGATGATATGTTCAGGTTTAATATTAATGAAATAAAATTGTGTTTGCTTATACAGTTGAGCACTCTTCTATTTTATGACATGTTAGATTACAACATTTAAATTTTCATTCAATGAACTATATGTCAAAACAAGGTTACATAACATTTCAAAAGGATCATAATGATAAATGTGAAATTTGTGTTAAAGCAAAAATGATAAAGAAACCATTTCATGAAGTTGAAGAAATTCATACTTATTAGAACTTGTGCACCCTGATATATGTGAATTGAATGGGGTTTTAACTAGAGGAGGAAAAAGATATTTTATAAATTTCACTGATGATTATTCTCATTATACTTTTGTGTATTTAATGAGAACTAAGGATGAAAGTTTTGAGAAATTTAAAAAATATGTTTATTGTAGAAAATCAAAAAGAAAGGAAAATAAAGATTCTTCATAATGATAGGGGAGGAGAAAATTTTCCAAATTCATTTTCTCAATTTTGTGAAGAAAATGGAATCATTCATCAAAGAACATCCACTTATTCCTCTCAACAGAATGATTTAGTAGAAAGAAAAAATAGGACCTTAGTTGATATGGTGAACAATATGTTGTTAGATTCTAAATTACCTTTTAATCTTTGGGGTGAACCACTTTTAACAATATGTCATATAAACAACAGAGTATTTTTAAAGAAAATTCCTATATCACCATATGAATTATGGAACAATGGTAGAAAATCATATTTAAATTATTTCAAAGAGTGGGGGTGCATTGCATTTTATAAAGTATTTAATCCTTATAAAATAAAGTTAGGACCTAGAGGAATTAAAAGTGTTTTTATTGGCTATGCACAGAATTCAAAAGCATATAGACTGCTTAATTTAAATTCTAATTTCATTGTTGAATCTATACATCTTGAATTTTTCAAGAATAAATTTCTGTATCATTATATTTCACATGAAAATGTAATGGAAAGGCAAATTAAAAAGACTCTTGTGCTTGGCAAAAATGAAAGAGAATAGAATGAGCCTGTTGAACCAAATAGAAGTTAGAGAATAAGAAAAGAAAATATATTATACTCTGATTTTGTTTCTTTGGACTTAATTGTCCTTCTAGTTGAGGGTGATAAAACCAAAGTGATTAATAAAACACAAATTTTACTAAGTCTAAATAAAGATCCGAAAACTTTTGGTGAAGCAATGACTCCAACCAATGCAACTTTCTGGAAAGAAACTGTAAATGATGAAACAGATTCAATAATGTCAAATAATACATGGATTGTGGTTGATTTACCTCAGGTTCAAAACCTATAGGAAGTAAATGGGTGTTTAGAGGAAAATACAATATTGATGATTCTGTCCAAACCTTTATAACAAGATAGGTTGCTAAAGGTTTCAAACAAGAGGAAGGAATAGATTACTTTGATACATATACTCTAGTAACTAGTATAACATCTATTAGGACACTTATGGGTTTGACCTCTATTTATGTCACGACCCAAATTCCTAACCGTGACTTGCATAAATATCAATCCTTATTGATATCACCAACCTCTTATCTATTTCTATTATCTATTTATACTCATACTTTTTGGTTTGGATTCTAGTTGGATTTCAGCAGAAGTCTTAAATTTTCTTTATGGATTTAAATGAAAATTATCAGAGTTGACTTTAATGGATGTAATTGCTTAAATTGGCAAGTAAGAATCAATTGTTACCACTATTTTGAGAGTAATTCAGATTTCAAAAATAATTTATCAAACATAATATGTGCAAGTGAAAAGTTAATATAGTAAAGTAAAGAACACATCAGAATTTTTAAAGTAGTTTCACTTCAATCGAAATCACAATTGAAGTGTGCGTCCACTTGACCAAATCCTTAACTGGATGGTCCTGATTTTATTAAAAATCACACAAGAATTTACTGGGCTCTTGAGAACTAGTTTAGATACAAAAATTCTTTACACCTTTTAAAATTATGATCAACCTCACAATTTCAAAAGATGCAAAGGGAAGATTAACCTCTCCCTTTGTATCTCAAATTTTTAAACCCTAGAAATCAAAAATAGAAACAAAATCTCAAGATAGAAAATACAATACTTGAATTGAGGTGTGGATCTCAATTATCTAATGTATAATCTCCTTCAATTTGATCTAAGAATGATTTAGTTTGATAAAAATAGATGAGGTAGAGATAGATCTACTTTTGGCTTTTTATTCTCTCAATTTTTTGCAATAGAATTGAAATGAGGCTAGGTTGTATTTATAATATGGCTATCGACATTTAAAAAATAACTAACTTTCAAACTGTGAATTGATTCATGAATCGATTCAGAGGCGGTTACCAATTTATAAATCAATTTATGAATCGATTTATCTATGAATATCATCAAAAATTTCATGATTGAATTGATGTGTGAATTGATTCACACTATCATGTAAAGAGGTCATGAATCAATTATCTAATCGATTTACAAAAATTGCTAACTTTCGATAAAAATAATTTTTCAAAACAATTCTTCATGAATCGATTCGTGTTTATTTTCACAAGATTTTCAGTACGAATCGATTTGTGAATTGATTCACACAGTGAAAAATGGTTTTTATAAAAATCGTACTTGTGAAAGAGCATTTGAAAATTTTATTCGAAGACTTTTGATTTTAACTCATTTCAAATGATTTATTTCTATTTTAACTTAACTAATTTAAGAGACTTGTTTAAATCAATATGAATTAGATCACACTTACAAAAGATCTTAATTAATAAAATAAAATTACTATATTTAAAGGTGGATCTCTTGAATAGCATTTAGTTAACTTTGATCCTGCAATGAAACAACAGACACTAAACACATGGTT
Organism: Saraca asoca; assembly: GCA_026873985.1. Lineage (NCBI taxonomy): Eukaryota > Viridiplantae > Streptophyta > Magnoliopsida > Fabales > Fabaceae > Saraca > Saraca asoca. The sequence goes on from JANHAO010016436.1 coordinate 7,498, forward strand.
AGATTGTGATATTGATCAAAATTATTTTTCAATATCAAAACTGAAGAAAGTATGATAGCAAAGCTAACAATCTCCACAATAAAGCTAATAATCTCCCCCTTTTTAATGGTGATAAATAATTATAGATGAGAGTCAAAAATTTTCAAAAATTGAGCATAGAATCTAAAATCTCATTTTTCTTAAAAGCTCATTTTTCTTAAATATTGAGTATAAAATCTAAAATGAGTATAGAATCTGAAATCTCATTTTTCTTACTCATCCTTTTTTACTCCCCCTTTAAAATCTAAAATCTTATTATTACTCCCACTTTTGGCACATAAAAAAAATGCATCAATAAAGAGTAAAGTAAAAAATGAATCAACATAATCAATATTCATAAATCCATATTATATTCATAATCAATATAATATCAAAATCTAGAATCTAGAAAGCAATTTACAAAATCCAGAAATCAAAATACAAAATCCAAATTGCAAAATATAAAATCTAGAACATCAAAAGAACCATAAAATAGGGGAAATAGGACTAAGAGACACAAAACATCCATCTATACAGCATACTTAAGCAGGTGAAGGGTCTTGTTGAAAGTTCATTCCTTGCAATTCAGCTTCCTCATTACACAACTGCATTTATTATGAGATTTCGTATAGTTGAGTTTCAATGGAGTTAATATGATCAGTAAACCAAGAGAAATGAGTCAGATTATCAAGTGCTAGAAGTGTAATTTGTTCATTTGTTGACTCAAGCAAAGTTTGATGGTTGTTCAGATGGTCTAGCATATGTGTATGCAATCTTTGTATTTCCTCAATGATTATATTTTCAGCATCATTGGAAAACCCAGCTCCCCTTGACCTAGTGGCTCTTCCAGTTGATTGAGGAATTTGTGTCCTTTTCCTTGTCCAATTCCCTTGGTCATTTTGTTCCAATCCCACCTTATGTAAGTGTGATGCACTTATCATGGTAGTGAAATTTATTGGTAAAAATTGATGTTCTTTAGAAAGTTACAACTTGAATTTGGCAAAAAGTAGGGTTAGGATCATATCATATAGGAGGAACCCAATACCTATCCGCCTAGAGCAGTCGGCTAGATATTTGAGTACAAAATAAAGCATGTTAAAATCAAGTTGATTTTTGATCACCCACATAAAAAATAACTCATCCTCTACTATTTGAGTAAAATTGGTGACCCTTCTTAGAAGAATCACCTTACATAAAGTATAATGTAGCATCCTATCTTCAGGGGATAGGCCAGTAATTAGTAGTTTTCTACTTCCATCCTGAGGGAGGGAATAAGGAAAAAGCATTCTAATGGTGGATTTCTTGTTGTAATCCGGAAAGGATCCCACAATAAGCTTTAACGGTGATGCATCCTTGCCAAATACAATTGCTAAAATTTCTGAATCTATAACTATATGCTTGTGCATCATATAACAAGATAGTTTGTCATCAGCAACAACTAAATTTGCATAAAACATTTTAACTAGCCTAGGGTATGTTATTCTTTTATAGGTTAAAAATTTTTGTAATCTATATTTTACTAGTAATTGAGGCAAATGAGTAGTCTCTAAAAGTTTTTCACTAAAACACCTAAGTGGTTCTACCTTGCTATTGGATAGCTGAAGATAGGCTGCATACTCACTTGGTGATTGGAAATAAGACTCTTCTTTTAATGGAGTGGATGATTGTGCTACTGATTCTCCTTTCTTTTGGAGGTTGGCAATTTGATTCTCTTGGATATTTTGTTGAGAGATTTGGGTAGTTAGGGTTTTGGCTTAGATTTTGGGGTTTTGTGATTTGAAAATGTTTGGATGAAATTATTCAGACAGAAGTGTTAGATTTGATGTATTTAATGATTTTGTGGAAGAAATTTATGTAAAAAGTGATTGAGGGTTGAGATTTAAGTGAGTGAGTGAAAGAAAGAGTTTTCAGTGGTTGTAATAAGAGTAACTATGAAATGCAACTAAAATCGATTCAGGTATATATAGAAATGTCTTGTGAATTGATTTATGGAGCAAATATGCAAGAGTGAATCGATTTAGGTATTAGTTTGTTCATCAAGATTCTTATACGAATCAATTTTGGAATTGATTCATCTAAGCTATTTAAAATTTTTGAGAATTTTGAAACCTTCTTGAAAGATTAAAAATTTGGTGAATCGATTCAAGGTGTAAATTTTTGAGTTGTGAATTGATTCATGAATTGATTTATAAACTCAAAGAAATCCTAGAGAAATTCTAATCGATTCATGAATTGATTCAGAGAGTCTTGAAAATGGCTTTCATGCAATTCTATTCCAAAATGGTTAACAGATGATGTTTTTACCAGTTTATGATCAATTCAACATCATTGAAAACTCAAATCTCGTATCAAATACTTGCAAAACAAACTTAGGGGAATCTCCAATGCCTAAGTTAGAATTTACAAAGTAAAATACAATTAAACACAAAAGATAAACATATCAAAATATTGATTTGGTGAGAGCAACCACTATCCAAGAACTATAAGTTGCTTCTTTGTCTCCTACAAACCTTCAAAACTAAAATTATGCTTGCATTGGTGGCACCTAATTAATCTTGGGTCCAGATTTATTAGTAAACACAGCCAGATTTCCTTTAGAGTTAGATGCTTTAGGTAACTAAATTAATTTCTCATTTGGTTTCAAAAAATAAGTTCCATTTCTATATGAACAATATCTAATGTGATGTCCTCTTTGATTGCAATAGAAGCAATTTATGTAACCAAAGTTCCTTTTTGTCTTTTGCTGTCTATAGCCTAATCCTTTCTTATTTTGAAAATTCTTTTGATTCTTTAAGATGTTGTTAAGTCTTATCTTACTATTAGTAAAGCCTTGTAAAGCTTTGGTCAAGTTATTTATTTTAGATTTATAGGTTTCACATTGATCACAGATCTTACTTTCACTCAACAATTTTTTAGTTTAGACATTTAAGTCACTATTCTCTTTTTTAATTTGTTTAATTTTCTCAAGCAAGTTTTCATTTTCAATGTTTGCATGCTTTAACTCTTTCTTTCTCTTTTAGTAATGATTCATAAAGTTTATTGTATAAATCATCAATCTCATCATCACTAGAGCTAAATAGAGTTTGATCATATACCTCAATGTCTTCATTTTCTTGAGCCATGAGATAGAGCAGTGCTTCTTCCTCTTCTTCTTTTTCTTTTTCGGAATCTACTTCCTCATCTCCCCAAGTAGCTAAGTTGGCTTTCTTGAAAGATAGCTTCCTTTCCTTCTTTTTATTTTCTAGCCTCTTCTTTAGATGCACAGGTTAGTTTGGTTTGAAATGTCTGAGCTTCTTACATTCGAAACATGTTTGAGTGGTATTAGAAGAATTTCCTTGTTCATTCCTATCTTGGTTTCTTCTTTGTGGAATTGTTTTTCTCTTTTATTTGTTTCTCTTTTCCTTGAGCAATCTCTACAATTTCTTGCTTAATAAGGCCATGTCATCTTCTTCATCTCCACCTTCACCACTGTCTAATTTATTTTCTTCATCATCAAATGTGTTTGTGGCTTTTAATGCTAAAGTTCTTCTCTTCTTATCATCACCATTCTTCTTGTATATTTTCAACTTAAGCTCATGTACTTCTAAGTTGTCATAAAGCTTTTGAATGGAAGGCATTCCCATTTTGAGTGATTATTTGATAACATAACTTCAGGTTCCCATTCCTCTATTAGTGGCCTTAATATCTTGTGCACTAGATTTGCATTATCAAAAGTTCTACCAATAAGCATAAGATGATTAGTAATAGCAATGAATCTTTGAATAAAATCCTTAATAAATTTTCTTTTTTCCATTTTAAACATCTCATATTAGGAAACCAAGATATGAACCCTAGAGGCTTTGACTTGTGTTGTCCTAATGTAAGTTACTTCCAATGTGTCCTGTATTTGTTTTGCAGTGGCATAATTGGATACTCTCTAATATTCATTTAGAGAAAGAGAATTAGAAATAATTCACTTAACTTTGGAGGCTAGGAGATGCCTTTTCCTTTCCTCCTCACTCCAAAGAGATTTGGGTTTTGGTTGTGCAATGCCATTAATTAAAGTTTTTGGTGGATCTTATCCATCCTTAACTATCTCCCATATGTCTACATCAATGGCTTTAATAAAATCTTTGATTTTTTGCTTCCAATAAGTGTAATGCTGTCCATTAAAGGCAAAAGGTTTGTTTAAAAGTGGACATTCAGGAAAAAGAGTAAAACCAGAATCCATGGTCCTCTTGAAATTAAAAGAGTATTATTGACGGTGAAATTTGGTAAACCCAAATTTCAGTTAACTAGAACAGTTTTATAATCTCCAAACTGCAAGTTATGGAAACAAATGTAAATAAGAAGGAGATAGAGAGAAAGGAAGGACTATGGATGCCAAGAGCTTTTTATCATGGTTCGGTAAAAGTCAGTGTGATCTCTACGTCTACAGTGGTTTATATTTACTTTTGTGTGATTGTTTTACTATTTAGGCTAGCACAATAACATTACAAATATTCTCTTGCTATTTTAGCAGAGTTTCTGTATATAGTTTCTCCTTTTTTATTACAATGATTTTTCTTTCTATTTATAGAAGTAGTGAGGGTTACAAGTGTAATTTGACAAGTTATAAAACCATCTTGTTCACTGTTGTGGCCAATAAATGCTTGGCCATTCTTTGTTAAGTCTTGAAGGCTGACTTGTCAATTAGGAGAATGTGCCTCTGACTACAGATTAGACTTAGGCATCTGTACCTATGCTTGGAGTAGCTAACTAGGTGGTCTGAGCTCGCACTGGGTGACCTGCCAGTTATGCAAGTTGGTCTCATTCTTAAGTTTAACCAGAGTGTACTTTCTAGAAGATAGTTAAAGGCTTGCTTCGTTTAGCGAGCCAAAACTTGCCTCTAGTGAGCTCGGGGTCATTGCATTGGCCTTGTCCCACGTCTCATGCTTGCGGTTAGCTATCCGGTGCCTTTGCTGAGTGACCTTGACACTGGGTTGCGGACGGGTTAGGCCTCCCCTTTTAAACTTATTTGTTGGGCTTTTGCCAGCTCATTTCATATAATACCAGAAAATACACACAATAAGTATCAAGAGCTAAAGCTTTGATACCAATTATTGGTTTGGATTCTAGTTGGATTTTAGTAGAAGTCTTGAATTTTCTTTATGAATTTAAAGGAAAATTATCAGAGTTAACTTTAATGGATGTAATTACTTAAATTGGTAAGCAAGAATCAATTATTATTACTATTTTGAGAGTAATTTAGATTTCAAAAATAATTTATCAAACATAATATGTGTAAGTGAAAAGTTAATGTAGTAAAGTAAAAAACACAACAGAATTTTTAAAGTAGTTCCACTTCAATCGAAATCGTAATTGAAGTGTACGTCCACTCGACCAAATCCTCAACTGGATGGTCTTGATTTTATTACAAATCACACAAGAATTTACTGGGCTCTTGAGAACCAGTTTATATACAAAAATTCTTTACACCTTCTAAAACTATGATCAACCTCATAATTTGAGAAGATGCAAAGGAAAAATCAACCTTTCCTTTTGTATATTAGATTTCTAAAGCCTAGAAATCAAAAACAAAAACAAAATCTCAAGATAGAAAATAAATACTTGAATTGAGGTGTGGATCTCAATTATCTAATGTGTAATCTCCTTCAATTTGATGAAAATATATGAAGTAGAGATAGATCTGCTTTTGGCTTTTTATTCCCTTAGTTTTTTGCAATAGAAGATATAGAAGTTATGTTTAAAATGAGGTTAGGTTGTATTTATAGTGTGACAACTAACATTTAAAAAATAACTAACTTTTAGATTGTGAATCAATTTAGAGGCTGCTACCAACTTATGAATTGATTCATGAATTAATTCGTCTATGAATATCATCAAGAACTTCATGACTGAATCGATGTGTGAATCGATTCACACTATAAGGTTATAAATTGATTACCTAATTGATTGACATAAATTGCTAACTTTTGGTAAAATTAATTTTTTAAAATAATTCTTCATGAATCAATTCATATTCATTTTCACAATATTTTCAGTATGAATTGATCTGTGAATCGATTCACACAATGAAAAATAATTTTTATAAAAATTTTACTTGTGAAAGAACATTTGAATACTTTATTTGAAGACTTTTGATTTTAACTCATTTCAAGTGATTTATTTCTACCTCAACTTAACTAATTTAAGAGACTTATTTAGATTAATATGAATTAGATCACACTTATAAAAAATCCTAATTAATACAATAAAATTGCTATATTTAAAGGCAGATCTCTTGAATAGCATTTAGTCAATTTTGATCCTACAATCAAATAACAAACACTAAACACATGGTCAAATTGTGATATTGATCAAAATTATTTTTCAACATTAAAACTAAAGAAAGTATGATAACAAAGTTAAAAATCTCCACAGCAAAGCTAACAATACTTGCATGAATATTTACTTAAACTTATTTGGTTAGTCAAGAAATCATAAACTTATAGAATAGTGGAGGCATATTGATATATAAACATATTTTTATAATTTACAAGAACATTGCCCAAATAATGCACATGTCTCTTAGAACATTAATGTCAACAATTAAATAAATTACTAACCAGAACTATGAATCATCCCTTATACTACCCTGTATGTCCTCACATGGACAAAGGCAAAACAAAAAGTTAGATCAATCTATAACTTGTTATGGAACCAAAAAGTATAGGCTAAACTAACTAAGTCTTCACAAGTACGTTACGGTCATACTATATGTAATACCCGAAAAAAAATAAGAAAATAAAAAAGAAAATTTAAAATAAAAGTTGAAAATGAAAAGGACTAAACTGAAAAGTTTTTAGGGACTTATTTGAAAAGCTTAGCTTTCGGGTG
>JANHAO010016437.1:0-14372 GCA_026873985.1 Saraca asoca
AATCCCTCGCTAAATAAACAATTTAGCGAGGGAACCAATATCCCTCGCTAATCGCCCTCGCAAATATCAAGATTTCTAGTAGTGTCACTTTGTCTGGCAACACATCACGTATTGTAATGTGTAGTAATTCCTTTATAAGTACATGACAATAATGACTATTCAATCTAAACAACTTGTGTTGTTTTAAATTGGTGCACCAAGAAATGTTGCTTGAATACCTATCAGGCATCTTCATATTCTTCAAACTTTTAAAGACTACATCCTTTGTTGCAGTTGTTATTGTAAATAGATATTGCTAGTATTTCCCTTTATCGTTAGGTCATAAATCCCTTCTTATGCCCATGACTTGAAGGCTTTTTCAAGCATAAAGATGATCTTTTATCCTCCCACTTTCATTTGGTAGAGTGTAAATAATATTGTCACAAACATTTTTTTTATATGCATGACATCAAGATTGCGATGCAACATATTAGTCTCCCAATATGGAAGTTAGAAGAATATAGATTTCTTCTTCCATTGTTGTGAGTCCACTTCACTATTATTTACATAAGCTTGTTTCTGTTTATCATCCCCTTCTACTAACTTCTCAAATGTAACATTAATGTTCTTTACTTATTTGTAGATTTCTATGCTTGACAGTGCTTTTGGAGGGTTTTCAAACTCTTAAGTTTCATCAAAGTGAAATTGCATCAACCGAAATCTATGATTCACTTCAAGAAAATGACAATGTCCCTAAAAAGACCATTTTCAACTATAAGGCAAATACAATGGAACTGCATTAGGCAAGCTAATCCAATTTATGTATCCCAGCCATATAGGGTACCAAGCTCTGAGAAATCACTATTTATTGACATTAGTGCCACTTGCATTTTGAATATTTCACACATTGAAATATCATAGGTGTCCACACCCTCCATCCATAACTCTTCCTACTCTTTCATAAGAAGTTATAAATAGACATTTATGTCATCCATGGCATGCATTTATCCAAAATGACCATTGAAAGAATGAAAGAGGTTGGCTCCATACACATCTGAGGAGGCAAATTATATGGTATCAAAATTATAGGCCAAATGCTATAATTTGCAATCATGGTTCCAAAAGAATTGAAAGCATCATTAGCTAGACCTAGGCAAAAAAATTCGAGGATCCAAAGCAAATTCAAAAGGAGTTAAGTCAAATTTCTTCCACACTTTAGAGTCTCTTAAATGTCTCATCAAGCCATCATTACAATTCCCAATTATATGTCACCTCATAAGTTTAGCCATTTTAGTAGACATAAATAACCTTTGTAACATTTATTTAAGTGGAAAGTAGTATAATACTTTTGTAAGCTTTTTCCCTTTTTTTTTTTTTTACCTATGCCTCTTTCCTTCCATCTAGATGCATGACATCTCTTACATGTTTCCCTATTCTCATCATCCCCCCAATACAACATGCAATTATTTAAAAGTGCATATATTTTAATGTAATTAATCCCAAGTTTGGTGATGGTTTTCTTAGCCTCATACAATGAACTAAGGATCTTAGCATGCTCAAAGGTATTTTTCAATAATTCTAAGATCATTGTCATAGATTTGTCAATCATACCACATAAGCACTTGATATGATACAATTTTACTAGAAATGATAATTTGGAGTGCTTCGTGCATCCTTCATAAAGTTTTTTATTTCTATTGTTAAGTAACTCATAAAACACAATAGAAACTTCATTTATCCTCTCACCTGACATCTCATCATTATCACTTGTATCTTCATGAGATGAGTTAGGTTTATTGTTATCACATAGACTACCAAACCTAAATGTATCATTGATCATGTCTTCTATAGGGTTTTAAAGATCTATATTTTAAAGAGTTTTATCACATGTGCTCAACTAGAAGATGCTTCATGCACATTGTGTTCTCGATGTCATATCCACTTAGTCTATTTAGCTAGAAATTGCTGTTGAATTAAGTGGTCATACGCTTTAACTCTAGTCAACCATTTTTTGAATTTACAACTATAATAAGAACATATTATTCTCCCTTTAACAAATCACTGCTCAAATGCAAAATCAAGAAATCTGTTCAATCATTCCTTATACTCATTTGTATTCTTTAACCAACTAATTCATGATTTATCCATGGCTATTAATCTAGAACACAAGGAAGACATTATATATGGTTGTCACTCTTAAAAGAATGACTTAGTACATCGTTCAAAATAAACAAAAGAACCAAGTAAAAATAATTATTAAGTCATCAAAATAAATATTTAAAATTTAAATTTAAATATTCAAATGTAAATACAAATATAAATAATTAAAATTTATAAATAATTACTGAGTAATTAAAATAAGTATTAAATTATAAATAAATAATTATTTAATAATCATTCAATAATTATTAAGTAATTTAAATAAATTAAAAATAACTATTAAGTAATTAAAATAATTATTAAATATTTAAAATAATTATAATTAATTTTACAAAGGAAAAGGATATCTTATTCCTTCTACTTCTTTCTTTTTCTGATCTTACAGAAAATTCAAGGCTATATGACTTTGATAGAAGCCTCAAGCCAGGAGTTCAAATATATCATGACATATCTTGTATTTGAAAACAAAGAAAAAGGATTATCCAACTTAAAAAATGACCTCCTAAAATCCCTTATTCCTTATGTTTCTTGCTTCTAGTTGGTAAATTATGATATTTTATATCCATAACTAGTTTATAAACCGCCAATAGTAGAGAAATGTCTTCCACTATCTATATGAGTTCCATATATCCAACTGTTCAAAAAAGTGTAGAAAAGATCTATACATGAGCTGATGCTGCATGCTAGTTCAATAGTGAAACATTACCTTTTTCATCAATGATCATGAATCATCCTCTGGAAGCCAAATTTAATATCTGAACTAGACATGGGCTACTTAGGCCAAGCTTGGGCCAAAGTCCAAAAAATATAATGGACTTTGAGTTTAAACCTAAATAATTTTAAACCCATTTATAAATCAGGGTCAGGTTCATAAGTATGGGCAAAATCCAAATTTAAGCCTATAGGTCCAATAATAGGAATCCCCTATTTACTAAAAATAATATAGGAGAAAGTGATGAATTATTTGAGTATAAAACATAATTAGGCTTGCAAAGTAATAAAACAACACTTTTTTTATATTTTATTTTAATTAAAACAAAAATGAAAAACTTTGTTTTAATTATTGTAAATAATAACATTTATCTTAGATTCTAGTTTTATTTTTTGATACATTTAATAAGAGTTAATATTAATAGATTAATTAAAATATATACAAAGAAACATAAGTTTCGTTATTTCTATAAATTTTCTAATAACTTCTCATCAATATAATACAATTAACTAACACTTTCATATCCTTTATATAATAATTTTAAATATTTAAATTTTAAACCAATAATTTTTAATTCTTAAACCAATAACAATGCAATCACAACAAATAAATAAGACAAAAAATCATTTTTCAAGAAATAAAAACTAAATTTCTTATCGATAGATAGAGACAGTGATATCCAACGAGGAAATGGTCCTCTGTCATAATTGTTGTAGCCTTTTTTTATTTTTATAACAATCCAAGTTTATATAAAATTATAAAATTTTGTAAAAAGGACTATCTAATTTTATGACAGAGTTATAACTTTTGTTAAAAGAAACAAAATCAATAATTTAGCCTTTCAATATATTTTTCATTTGTAATATCATCTTTATTTTTATTAAAGTGACATTAGTAATTCTTTAATTTTATATTGCTTAAAATTTTCAAAAAACTATAATATGTACTCACGATATGGAAAATTACATGCATCATAAGTATCTTTTTGTGGAGGTATTATATATTAAATTTTAAACTAAGAGAAATTTCTTACTTAAAAAAATAAAAAAGAGATATATTGATGCAAATAAGTGTTTTCTTTCTGAAATAAAATAGAATGCTTGTTTTATTTTCTTTTATCATCTAATGCATAGTATGCATGAATAAATCAAAAAAATTAAAAATTAAAATTTTGACATTTATTTTTTTACTAAAAATGAAAAGCTTGTGACTATATAGCCAATTTCACTAAATAATATTATCACCTATGAGGATATTTATTTTATAGTATAACTTATTACATATTATATTCTTTTAAAAAAATAATTGCATACACAATGCATTACAATAATTATTAAAATAATATTTGAAATATTAAATTAATTAATTTTGAATTGTTAATTAAAAGTTTTTAGAAATTTTTTATAAATATAATTAAGAATTGAGCTCAGGCTTAATCCAAGTTAAGTTTAAGCTTAGCTCATGATGTGCAAAGATCCTACCCATTTGATGGACTTAAGCCCATAATCCAACATAATGATTGGGCCAATGGCCTATTGGGCATAACCTAATAAGTCCCTTGGCCTTCAAGCTCATGAACACCTCTAATCCAAAGCAAATCAAAAGAGATGCTTGGTAAACATACAATTCTCACAAGACTGAGTGCCTTTTGCCAAGACTGAGCTAAATGTCTCCCTTATAGAGATAATGATCTTTTTTCCATGTTCATGAATTTAAATGGGTCAAGAGTCTACATGTAAATAAATTCTAACTTGAGTCTCCTCTACTTTCAACTTCTGGATTTCTTCTTGGCCACACAAGAGTCTACATGTAGCAAACCAATGTTTAAGACATAGTGATTGAAAATATCATAGTATTTTACATCTACATTTTATTATACATTACTTAGATACCTTATGAAGTTGCTCTTTCTCCCAATCATGTGCTTATCCAAGCTGGAATTAGGCAAAAACCAACATTCACTTGTCATTTATGCAAGCTTAAAAATTGTCAACAGTCCCAGGGAAACATAAATTTCTCCTTCGCACATAATAATTGAATAGCATTTGGCAATTCAAATTATTTCCATTCTTGTGTACAACTGCAAGATTGTTGTTATCAGTAGCTAGCATCTAGCAAAAATGTTTTCACAACAATTTTTATAGTAGTTGCAATTACAAATCATCAACAAGAATATTTAGAGAGAGCGAGAGAAAGAGAACATATTATGTATCTTACAACCACTTGTTTTCCAGCATACTAGAAAGAAAATAGAGAATTGAAGAAATTAACTAGTCAATATACTGGCCTACTCAATCCTTGAATCAATTGCTTTTTGTTGTATATTTTGGACTAGAGAAACTACATCTTTGAAAAGTATCATACAATGCTAAAACCTCTACTTTATATAAGCTATTCCTCTAACACATAAGATTGCTATAATTAGACATTCAAGGATAATGTAGAATGATTGTTCCCCTGTTTTCTTCTAGACTTGAAAACTTGTAAGACCTTGTCTTGAAAACCCATATGGGAAATGGCCACCTTCACCTACCTACTTTTGGCTTCAGCATCCCCTTAACAGCCCCATATTCCTAACAAAACCCATTTTACTAAATCTTGACATTAAAACTTCATCAAATCTTGTTACTTAACAAAATAACATGTTTTATAGTATTAGCTAATGAATTGTGTTATAAGTGATAATGCATTAGGAAAATTGCAACCTAAGTCTGGCACCTCAAACTACAAGTTGTGAAGGCAAATTTGTAAGGAAGAGAGAGAAAGAGAGAAAGAATAGCGGATACCAAGAGCTTTTTAATGTGATTCAGCCAAATGCAAGGCCTACGTCCATGGTCTGTCCCCTTTTATAATGATTTCAACTCTTTTTTTTATAGTAGTTGAGGTGTTACAGTGTATTCTATAATGAAAATAAGTCATAAATTGGTTACAACAGTTAATAACAAATTCCTATTAAATAAGCTTCAGGATGGGTCCCTCCTGTCAATTGTGGACCTATATCTGTAAGGGTCTTCCGCTCAGTGTAGTCTTACCATGTGAAGTGTTCGTCATCTCGAGTTAGGGTTCCTTGCTCGGGTCGCTATAGAAGGTCGTGGTAGCGAGCTCGGTGCCACTGTAGCGAGGTAGAAAGCTCGAGCATGATGATTGACTGCTTCTTGAGCTAATATCGAGATGACTTTACTGTGCCGCTTTCTGATGAAGGGTGAAGCGAAGCTCGCTGGGTGCCCTCGGTAAGGCGAGGGGCTTGGCTTCTGCCATGCTCGGGGCTCGTTCTTTCGAGGCTACTTTTTCGCCTATAACAGGTCTCAATTTGGCTGTCAAGTGAGGTTGTCTTGCAGTGCTGAAATTAAAGCTTCATACCCATTTTCTTCCATAACATTCTCTAAAAGTGACTCAAGAACTTGACATCTTTGTCCAGTGTAATAGTCTTTGGAATCCCATAAAGGCAAATGATTTCTCTAAAGTACAAGTCCGTGACACAAATTGTATCGTCATTCCTCTAACACAGAATGAAGTATGCCATTTTGGAGAATTTGTGCACAACTACAATGACAGAATCCTTTTTTCCATTAAGTATGATATAGTACAAGGATGAAATCCATGATTACATCTTCCCAAAGAGTAGTTGGAACATGAAAAGGTAGGTACAAGCTCGTATTTTGACAAGTGCACTTGTCTTAGTGATAGGTTTAACATCCCTAAATGCGTTATATGACATCTTACTCCATCTTTGGCCAATAGAAGTTTTCTTTAATGAGTTTTACAATTTTGACTCATCCAAAATGACCAACTAGTCCTCCATCATGTACTTTTCAAATGATTGCATTCTACAATGAACATTGAGGGATGCAAAAAACATAATCCTCGAATAAGAACCCTTGTTGATGGTGATATCGTTAGAAGGCTTGGTTCTCTATAAGACTCCAAATGCTACTGAAGTTAGGGTCATCCTAATATAAGTTCTTAATGGCTTCAAATTTAATAACCTTTAGTTGCAAAGTGGAAAGAAAGGTGTGCATTAGTCACACAATTTAGGGTTCTAGACTTATGCTTAAGGAGGAATGGGTAGGCCTGTAAGAACCCATTCCAAGTCATATGCCTACAACTGATCTTTTGTTAGGAATTCAAATGCTAAAAAGCTTCATAGTTAAGTACAAGATAAATTATTTGGGCTATAGGTAATGATTCCATTGCTACAAAGCTTGAATGATGGTGTAGAATTCCTTATCATATGTGGAGTATCAAAGTTTGGCATCACTAAATTTTTCAATGAAAAAGGTGATAAGACATCCTTGCTAACTGAACACATAATCAATTCCAATATTTGAAGCATCACAGTTTACTTCAAATACTAGATCAAATTTGGAAGTACAAGGAAAGGGGCTTCAGTGAATCTTTTCTTCAATTCTTCAAAACTCTTTTGTGCTTGTTTTGTCCACTAGAACTTGTTTCCCTTGATGCAATTAATATATGGGGTTGCAAGAGGATTGAAATTCTTATTAAACCTTTTATAGAAAGAAGACAGGCCTTGGAATCTCCTCACATCATGGATAAAATTGGGTGTAGGCCAGTTTTTTTATAGCTTTAATTTTGCTTGAGTCCACTTTAATGCCTTCAGTTGTGATAATGTATCCAAAAAAAAAATCACTTCATTCATAAGGAACATGCACTTTTTAAGGTTGACATAAAGCTTTTACTCTTGGAGGATGTCAAGGATTTGTCTAATGTGGCCCAAATGCTCCTCTCTACTCTTATTGTATATCAAAATGTCATCAAAATACATGACCATGAATTTTCCAATAAAAGGGTAGAGTACTAGATTCATCAGGTGCATAAATGTACTAAGGCATTTGAGAATTCAAAGGGCATTACCATCCACTTGTACAACCCATATCTACTCCCGAATGTCGTATTCCATTCATCTTTTATTTACAGCCTAATCTAGTGATATCCATTTTTGAGATCTATTTTGGAGAAAACCATAATATCATGCAACTAGTCTACCATGTCATCAAGTCGTGGTGTATGGAATCAAAATTTTATGATAATTTGTTCACAACTGAGCTATCAACACACATTCTCCAATTTCCATCTTTCTTGGGCATTAGTAGCACAGGTGCAGCGCAAGAACTAACATTCTTACAGATCAATCTCTTTTTTGAGTAATTCTTCCACCAAGGGCTACATTTTAGCATGTTAGGATATTCATTGAAAAGAGTTTTAATCTTTGGTGGAATGGCTACGCCAACATTCTACTCTAGCATTAGCAAAAGACACAAAGACAAGGTTTCTTCTTGCAATTGTCTTGAGTTATGATTTAGATTCTATGGAAACTGACTTCATAGTCTCAAAAGACTTATCAAGCTCTCCAACATGAAATGGTGTTAGCTTCATTTTTACTCTATCCTTAACAAAGGAGCAAGTATTTTCATAACCATCATAAATAACATGACAATTATACTCCAAAGGTGGCCTAGTAGCAAATGACAAGCATCCATTGGGATAGTATCACACCAAACTTCTTCTTTGAGAAAGCTATAAGGCAGCATTAGGTGACTTTAACCTCATTCCATTTGTTAAGCCATTGTAGTTTGTAAGGGTACAAATGATCATATGTTGGAAGCTTTAATTTTTCAACTATGTAACTTGACACAAAATTTTCACAGTTTCCACTGTCGATGATGACATCACATATCTTTCCTTGTAAAGTGCATCTAATGTGAAAAAGCTATGTTGTAGCCATGATTCTTCTTTTGCAATTGATGTATGGAGATTACATCTTATAATTAATGATTCTTTATAATCCACTGGGATGAATTCCTCATTAAATAGTGGGGGGACCCACCAATTCCCTATCCTTTTCTCTCTTTTTTTGGAAATTCTTAAACTTCTTCACCAATGAGAGCTATGAAACATCTATTTAGGCAGTAGGATGTGATGTGCCTAGAACCTTGATGCTTGAAGCATTTGAGGGTTTTGGTTTAGGTTTATTGGTTGGGTTGCTTGAAAAATGTTTTATTTAACGTAAGAGGTTTCAAAGGTCTAGTTTTATGAGAGGTGGTGGATTCTTATAAGGATGTTTTCTTAGGAAGTTGTCTTTCAATTTAGATAGCAAGTTTGATTACATCATCTAGGGTCTAGTATTCTTGAAGTTGAAAAATCTTAGAGATTTTGGGATTCAAACCTCCAAGGAATTGAAGAATCATATGTTCTTCTTTCTCAAGCATGTCACATTTCATCATGAGTTGTTTAAATTCGATCATGTATTCTTCGACGATCATTGATCTTTGTCATAGATTATGCAAACTGGTAAAGTTATCTTGAAAGTAGTGTTTAGGCAAAGATTTTTGAGTGAGTTCTCATCGCATTTTCTTCTGAGTTCTGATCTTACTTTGACCTTTTCTTTTGCATTTTTGCTTCAGATTTTCCAACCAAATATATGCATGCTTCTTTAGCTTGATGGCAACAATCTTAACCTATTAATCATCATGAATTTCTTTTAATTCAAGTACTCATAGCACAGTAAGCAACCAATCTACAAACTTGTTAAGCTATAGGCATCCTTCAAATTTGGAATTATCCATTTTAATGTGTCACATCCCCAAATCTAGGAACAAGATTGGCATGGACTACCAAATGGTAACCTATGAATCCATTAGCTCTTGACTCATATACAATTTAAATCTTTAAATAAATCTTAAACAAAATTCAATTAAATATTTGTATTATGCACATTTTAAAACAAAAACCAAAATGAAATCAACTGTAATGCAGAAATGGATATGAAATTTAAAACAAAATGTTTTCAAAAATGTAAAACTTAACTCATGACATGACAAGGTTAGCCTACCTCATTGCTAGCTTTCTCTATTGTATTCTATATGCAAGTTGAATCATATCTCCTACCTCCATAGTAGGAGTGGGTCGTGGCTGATTAGGATCCTCTGGAAATTAGATCTCTAAAATGATTAAGAAAAAAAGGGTGATTATAACCTAAGTACTTAGTGAAATGAAGGTTTATACTCTGCTTTAGGTAGAAACCATTAGGTCATAAGAACATATATATATATATATATCATGTAATATAAATATATATAAATGTATATATATAATCAAGCACATGTGAGATTCCTTTATCATTGTTTCTTAATACCTCATTCTAAGTGATCATGCATATTATACAATCTCATCATATCATAAATCATCAAGGAGTTATCAAGCAAGGGTATTTTGATACTATTAAGAGAAGCTGCATTAATACAATGGGTATGGAACCATCTGGTCATCCAAATGTTATGATGTGTTATGTCCACCTTAATATGCTAAGGTGTAAGATCCTCAAGCTACCCTTTATGCACATAAACTTATAGCTTGATCTAGCCCTGCAAGACAAGCCATGTAAATCATATTAGTAACAATGGACCAATGAAAGGAATGATGATTGAAATGCCCCCAATGACATACTTCATCTGGTTGCATGCCCCCTAGAATGTATGCTTAAAACTTGTGCCTTCCAATGCTGCACTTGAATCTTATGCCACTAACCTCAATGATGAAAAAGTAATTTTATACATCTTCTAGTGCATATAGGTCTTTCCAATCCTACATATAACTTTTGCCAATTCACAATCAGAATCATCCATGGAAAATATCTCTTTCTAAACTTATAGATCGCAAATTATCCTATTTTCTTATTTTAATTATTACCAAATAACTAATTTATTTGGTATTGAAAAAGAGTCAAATTTTCTAAAATATCTTAACAAACTAAGTTTCAACCCTCCTGTGCTAAGCAATAAGTTAAACATTCCTTTGCATACATACATATAATCACAGATGAACAAATATTCCTAATAATTCTACTTTTAATTATTAAGTCTAAAGCATTTATCTAATTCTTCTTCTAATATTTCTAACAAGCAAAAAATATTTTTAGGCTAATTTTAGAAAAATATTTTTTATAAAGAAAATAAAGTTTGAAAGGTAGAAAACCCCACTCATTTTGATAGGAGAGAATTCTTTTAAGCCTAAACTTGGAACCCTTTTCTTAATTTTGAATTTAGCCTTTGACTGTTAGGATAACTACAATAATTAAAGCAAAAATCAAACCTAGAGGGAAAAAAAAAAGAACTTAAAGAAAGAATTTGACCCTTTTAGGCCAAAAAACTTACTTTAGGTTCACATCCTTGAAAAGCACAAACTAGAACCCTTTATAGTTTAGCAATGCTCTCTAGGAGCTATTCATAGGATTTTATATCATAAGTTCCTAATTATTTTTATAATATTAAAATCAGAATTTCACTTAACAATTCCTGTAATAATATTCACACAAGAGCGTATAATCATAAAAAGAAAGCATGCTCCCTATTGAGATACAACAAGTGGCCTCCACAACACTTTCTCTTTTTCATAGGAAGCCACTTCATGGCTAATTCAAAGTTCTAGTATTCATGGTTCAATCATGCACGTTTCAAAGTTTTCCAACACAAATACATATTTAAAGATTTCATATCACAAGCTCACACATTTCAAGATCTTACAACACAAATTCATGTTTTCTGATTTTACATCACAAGTTATAATTATTTTAGAATATTAAAATCAAAATTTCACAAAACAATTCTAATAATAATATTCATACAAAAGTGTACAGTCATAAAAAAAATAAGCTCCCCACTGGGATTCAAAAGATGGCCTCATAACACTTACTCCTTTTCATAAGAATGCACTTCAAGGCTAATTTTAAAGTTCTGGTATTCAGGGTTCAATCATGCATATTTACTACACAAATACATATTTGAAGATTTCATATCACAAGCTCTCACGTTTCAAGATCTTACAACACAAGTTCATATTTTAGGATTTTACATCACATGTTCATTATTATCTTTGGAATATTAAAATTAGAATTTCACAAAACAATTCTAATAATAATATTCATACAATAGTGTATAGTCATGAAAAGAAAACAAGCTCCCCATTGGAATTCAAGAGGTGGCCTCCAGAACACTTTCTCCTTTTCATAGGAAGTAACTTTGAGGCTAATTTCAAAGTTTGGGTATTCAAGGTTCAATCATGCTCATTTTAAAGTTTTACTACATAATTACATATGTGAAGATTTCATATCACAAGCTCACTCATTTCAAAATCTTACAACACAAGTTTATATTTTAGGATTATTTTTATAATATTAAAATCAAAATTTGATATAACAATTCTAATAATAATATTCACACAAGTGTACAATCATAAAAAGAAAACAAGCCCCCTATTGAGATTCAAGAAGTGGCCTTCACAACGCTTTCTTTTTTTCATAGGAAGTCACTTCAAGGCTAATTTTAAATTTTGGGTATTCAGGATTTAATCATGTGCATTTCAAAGTTTGACAGCACAAATACATATTTGATGATTTCATATCACAAGCTCATGCATTTCAAGATCTTACAACACAAGTTCATATTTTAGGATTTTACATCACAAGTTCATATTTCAATATTTCACCAACACATACTTTATAGTCACAATTAAGCTAAATTACCATATAGATAGGTATGCACACTAAAGTACAATACATTTCATAGACAAAAACTAGTCAAACTACCATGTCATAGTTTCACATGGTCATGTCTTTCTGTTCCTAAGTCAAATTATTTTTATAATGAGCAAATTTGTCAAAAAAAAAACTATATAATATTAATGTGATGGTTAATCAATCTACTTATGGAAACCACTTACACATAAGGAACACTATACCTTTATTATTTGATTCATTTTTCTTATTTCTTTAAATTGTCTACTCTCATCATCCTTTGACTTTCAGAATTTTACTAAACCTTCAAAAAAATCTTCTATGTTTTCAATTTGTTCACATCTTAGCCCTAAAGTTTTAATCTTTCTTCACATAAATTCTTTCTTTTTTATAACTTTATGAAAATAGTTCCCTTATCTCGTAGAATCTTTATTTCTTGTGCAGTAATATTAAAAGATATGAAATCCACAAGATTTCTCCAAATATCTAAATTTTCATATAGAACTATCAAATTTCTACAAGGATCTCAAGATTCAAAAATTCCAATCTCAGATAGTTTACACTAATTACATTCAACCTCTAAAATATCAAATTAACTATTTTTCTAATATTTTTTCTTGTAGCCACCCAACCTTTTTAATTTGTTAAAATTTCAGGCCAACCTAAAAAATCCTATTGACTTTTCACGTTAATCCTTGGTCTTACTAAAATACCATTTCCATGCCTTTAAATATTTCTTTACATTTTCTTCTCATTTTTCCTCATATTCTAAGGATATTCTAGGGCCTCTAAGTCACTTACATTTGACATGTAACTTGGAAGATTAAATTACTAACTTTGTCCTATTAAGCTAATTTCTTTCAAGTTTGTCCCTTTTATCATTGTTAACCATTTTCATACTTCCAAACACATTTAAGTCTAATCCACTCAAGTCTAAGCATGTTTCAAGGACAAGATGACTAATAAATACTTATCTTTATATTTCTTTTTTATTTAACCCATATTATACACATAACATCACTCTGAACTAAAGCTTTAATACCAAAGTCTCAAATTTGCCTAAGGTTGGTTCCTATAATGTTTCTACATTATTATAAGCCATATTAACAAAATATAATTAAAAATCATCTTCTCTAATCCCATCTTGCCTCATAAAGCTAAACCTATGCTTTCACAACCCATATTTTCCCTTAATTTTAAATTCTTGATTTTATGACTCTAATATCTAAAAATGACATATAAATACTAAAGATATGGTTATTTTAAATTAAAACACTATAGAAGCCATTTATAATCTCGGTTGAAACCTCCACTCTAGGAATCCATATTTTCAACTTTGCTCACACTCATCATTTTATGATTCTACCAACCTAGTCCATCACAAAAGCACTAGATCTAGGATTTTTATAAAATTGCATTCCCTTTTATTGGCCTTGTCAAACTTACCCTTACACAAAACCTTTTTTTACATTTTCTTTCAAATCTTATAGAAGGTGACAACCTTATGTGGCCAAAATTTCTATAGAGATTTGACCAATCTCTTAAGTCTTTCTTGTTTATTTCCCTTATCTCCTCTCTGTTAGACTAAAACTCACAAAGATATCTATAAAAAATTTTCTATATTAATAACCCATTTACTTCGTCTCTTCAACCCTTGCCATGTTTTCTCTTATGGCCTGCTTGGTTGCGCGGAAGTAGCGCAGAAAAGAAAGGAACTTGTCCCATCGCATAGAAATCGAGACCATTTTCGTTGCTTGGCTGAAGAGAGGAAGGGAAGTTCAGAGCCAAAAAATCGTGGGTCCCATAACATTACACTTCCGCTCAAAAGTGGGGAGAAATGAGTATAAATTGCACAGTGCAATCCATGGGCCCCAAAAAAGCCATGTGGCTCAGCACAAAAGCACACCCCCCAAAAGCATTTTTACATATTTTTATTTTAAAAATTCAAAATCATTATTTTTAATTTTAAAATAATTATATTTAATATTATAA
>JANHAO010016438.1:0-14374 GCA_026873985.1 Saraca asoca
ACGATCTTTTTATTGCTGGAAAAGGCTTGCAGTATACATAGTTTTACAGGAGCTTCTTTCTAGTGAGCTCCATGGCTCATTTTCTCTGAGCCCTCTCTATTTTTCTCAGTCTCCTCCCTCTCTAAAATGAGCCTTCTCTATTTATTTTATCACACAGAGCCTATATACAAAAGGCTAACTTTATTATTCGGCTATTGCAAGCTTCCTGTCAATCAGCCCCCTGCTCTTGTCTCTTCCTCGTTTCGCATGCCCAGCTACCCTTGACTAAGGAAGGCTCCTTTTAGTGGGCTGAGCTCCATTTAGCTGGGCCTTTTGCCAGCCTAAAAACACACACAACAATATTTTAGTTGCAAACCTAAAAATCTAACATGCAATGCAAAATGCAAGTCCAACAAATGCATCAAATAAAAATTAAAAGGATTTTGTATCATTTCCAAAGCCAACATATATTAGGAAAAAAAAAGAAGAAAATTTTACAAAATATACAAGGTAATGCGAATTCAATTTAGTAAAATAAAAAAATCTTACCTCAAATTTTAAAAATAATTTCAAACACCAAAATCTTCTGTCCTCTTCAATTTTCTTCTAGAATTATAGTATAAAGTTTGTATTTTTTTTTTGTTGAATTGAATAATGCCTTAATACAAAAAAAAAATGAAGACTAAAGGTTAGTTGGGAGGTCGCAAGCAACTTATGCACCCCACTTCCATCAATTTTAATAGCTAAAATAGACAGTTTCACTTTTTATGAAATTTAGGGGATAATATATAAAATTTTAAAATTTATGCACCATTTTTGTCACTCATCTAAATTTCAATGGAATAATCTATATTTTCCCCTGAATTAAAATAAATTTAACACAAACGCACAGATTTTCGTGAATTGAAGACAAAAACTTGAAAATTCTCATTTAAAGATAGAGGGGAATATTTTTATCACCACTCACAAAAACAAAAAAATTACATACTAAATGAAAACAATCAAATATTAACTTGAGACCCATAGTCTCCTGCTAACACAACAAACCCTCAAAGATTTATTTTATTTTTATTGGTGAAGTCTTGCTTCTTGCTTTCCAAATGGCAAAGCAAGTCTCTATTTATAGCCATTTCACTTACCTTGGCATTAAATGCCTATCCTACTTCTTGTCTCCATTTGTCAAGAGTAAGGCTTCAATGTTGCCTTCAATATTCGATTACCTAATTTAATATTTTTACCGCATGTAGCGATCAATATTTGACTATGTTGGAAGCCTGAGAGATTGAGATCTCTTCATTCCTTTCATGAAGATCACATGTAAGCTGTTGCCATGAAAGATGGTGATGACTTTTCAGCATGAAGTTGTGCCAATGTCTCCAACCTACCACTGGTGTTTGCCATTTTTTGCAACCATCATCCGCGTAAGCTCGTCGTCCACCACCGAAAAGTCATGACGCAATCTCTGCAATCTTTGTATTTCTTGATGTGTATTACGAACCTGTAAATCTAATTTGTTCTGCATCCATGATGCTTCCTTGTTCCTTTTATTAATGATTTGTCGAATTTGATGTACAATTACAAAGCATATATTATTGTTCAAGCATATGGCTGGGGTGTGTTTGCAGGGGAGGGCAGATGGTAGTGGCTTATGTAAATTCAGTCCCGCGCTACTACTTGAAAAATGCTTGCTGCTCATCCCAACATTAGCATCTCGTGGGATCCTGCTATAGAGTTGTCAGTGTTACGTTTAAAGTTAGAGTCCCAGAATTTTTGAAAAACACTTCTTCAAAATTGGCGAGTCTGCACATCAGTTGAATCCCATTTTCAAACTACATTACGCCATTTTTTTTTATCACACCTAGTTAATAAACTATCCCTATTTTATTGATAATTTATTAATTTTCCTCCTTATGAAAGGTCATTAGGATTCGGAATTTTAACAAAGTTTTTATTGGAACACGAATTTTCATGCTAGATTTGATGTTCAATGAGTTTGTTATAAATTTTCATTAATTTATAATGAAAAAATTTATAGGAATTTTTCTCAATACTCATCGTGATTCCCAATAATACAGGGTGTGAAACAAACATAGAAATGATCTGGAAATTAGACAAATATTCCCCGGAAAAGTTTATAATGAACCAAACATAGTAATATTAAAACACAAAATTACATTCACAAGAATATGCACTTTTGCGCGAGTATAAGATTCCCACAAATCAAATCCCTCTTCTATGGGCCTCAATGGCATTGCTAAATACTAAAGCACAATTTATTACCGATCAGAGATAAACAAAATTAACATCAGATTAAACTGGATATACCAACCATAAGGCAGCCCCTGTATGAACTTTAATTACATTAATGGGGTCGGGGTGGGAGGGTGAGACAACTATTTACAAGGTAGGATTGTTAAATAATGCAAGGTCGACATCACCTCCCACAAAAACACATTGATTACATACTAGGGAGTGTATATATATATATATGGCCAGAATATCTACTCATTTTTGCCATCCAGATTCTGATTCACACCAGTCTTTCATGATAAGCAGCCAGGGAAAACAAATCTTGTCCTGAGGTCTTATTTCCCAACTGGGATGGCTTTATGACACTCCCCTACTTTTCCAGGGCGAAATTTGCAGATCAAATAACATAGCACTTACGAATATATTTTATGGGGATAAGAAGATGGTATACAAATTGAAATTCTTCATCTGGGCAGCTATTGTTATCTAATCCATTGGTAACTGAATGGGAGGAACGGAAGTTACAAAGGCAATTTGAGGGTCATCAGCAAAGTCACCTGGAAGCTATGGAAATCAAACCTACAATGATCAGGCACCGGAAGCTGGATGATGCAGCTGACATTTAACTTCTTTTGCATCTGCACCTTAATCCAATGTACCTGGACTCATTTTCTGAATCTCGTTTCTGGGGTAGATATAAATCTTCCGAACCATCACACAGAACTCCCTGATTTAGATATAAAAACATGCAAATTATGTCTTTTTCTCAGGGAAAAATAATCAGTTAACTAAAGATTCAAAATTATACAAAAATCCTTACTGCCATGGATCATCCCCAACAAGCATCATGTCCCCCTCATCATCAGTATAGACAATAAGCCAATCCTTTTTTGAAGACATTAATTCACCGCCAAATTCAAACAGCTGATCTAGTTCAGTAATTAATTCTTCATAGTTACTGAACTTCGTAAGGTCCACTGACCTACCAAGTGCAATCCCCTTCTTGTGAACCTAAAATTAATAGGATTTACTTAAATGGTTTATGTAATGGAAAGTTCTAACTTCTATTTGAAAATATTTGTGGAACTTACTTTAGTGCAACTCCTGGTAGAACCACTGAGTGATTTGGTTTGAACATCTTTCAGATGTGGCTGACAAATTTGTGTTGGCTTTTCATGGTCGTCAACAACAATTACAAGATCTGCTGATTTTGAGCCCCTTGATTGTTCCGACTTCTGATCACTTTCAAGAGTACAAGGTTGGTGTGATGCAAGATGTGTATGACCAGCTGGCTCACTTGTAACATTTCTTTGTGGTACAGGGGATTCTGGTGTAATGGGGCTGCTGATAAGCGAGATGCCAAAGAGCTTACAGTCCCCATCTTTTGGTTTCATGGTCTCACCTGTTTTCTCTGAGAGCTCTCTAGAACGGGGACTCTCATATTGAGTTGGTGGTGGTGGAGGCATCAACAAGCTTCCACGAGGATGCTCAACCTTGTGACCATGAGGAAGCAGAGGGTAGTCACCAAATGCACCATACCTTCCATTCCCTCGAGCTTGGTAAGTTACATCACCACCTTGAGCAGAACCTTTCATATTAGAGTCTAAGAGGTTAAGTGATAAACCAGAGGGCAGTACAGACCATGGATTAGCTAGCGCATTAAACTTCTTGCCTTCATGACCAGACAAATGATTTCTTGCAGGATTAGCAACTGTTCCAGTTTGATCAACCAAGGATGGATGTGAAGGATCTCCACCAGCACCAAAGCCTGAAAGCAGATCTGAATACATCGGCTCGTGCCTCCCCACTGGCATCCAACTCTCTAAGCCATACCTTCTTGACGTAGAAACCACATCAACCTTTTCATCATCTACTGCAGGAGGCCACATGACAGACTTTTCAGCAGTATCTGACTCATTGCTCTCAGCAAAATTGCCTCTCAAGGTCACAAATTCTTGACCTTGCAAAGCTCTTGGAAACCCACTCGCTCTCAAAGGGTCTGCAGTCACTTTAGATGAGGCTGTAATCCACCAAAAAATAAAGAGGAATCAACCTTCATTAAACTACAAATGTTCTCATGAAAGAAAGCTCTGAAACAATTCAATACTCAGCAACTTAACCACACCTCCGGTAAGAACAGAGGAGTCAAGGGATGATGAAACCACATTGGGCCGAGGCCTTTTAGGCCTGGGCATTGGAAGAGGATTCACAGCTGTCGGAGCAAGAGCAGGCTCCATTTTCCAAGGGGAAACTCTCTCTGGACGAGGTATGTTAGATATTTCATCCCATCTCACCTGGAAGACAGAGAAGACTTGGTTATAACATGTTAAATTTATTAGACAAAGTACAGTCTGGCACAAGAACTTGCAATCCAACCTTAAGGCATCTCCATTTGGATTCCGGCCACCTTTTTGAGTCAGCATCTTCAATTCCAACTATGGTACCAGAAAACCTACAATTTAACAACTTCTGTGCATTAAGACAAAAATTCTATCTGATTACTTTATGTGGGCCAGAAAGGAGGGAAAGTAAAGAAGACTACAGAATTGGAATTCCTGATTATGAATTATTCAATGAAGATGACATCCACATTCATACCTCTGCTCTGGAGCCTCTTCACCTTCAAATCTCATTTTGAACCGCATCCCTATGGCATAGTTATTCTTGAGAGACTCCATATATTGGTCATATGGAACAATGAATTCAGCAGGACTAGTCCTGCAAGACAATATGGACAGAACTAATGTAAATCTAGCTGTTGTAAACCATTGAGAAGGAAATGCTCAAACCATGGCAAGAAGCGCATATCATATGATCAAACTTAGAATGCAAAGAAGACTGATTGGGCATAGCTTCAGGAACAAATTGCAAACCTAGGCTTGTAATATACAGTGAAGATGGTCCCTGTCGAGGTGGCATGCAAAGCAGTTGCAAGGACACCAAGATGCATGCTGTGACTGGAGATCACTGAGGATGGCACATTACCCTGCTGTCTCATTGCGCGCCTAACACCCACACGAAGTTCCCCATTCTCACCCCTGGATGCTCCTAATTAGTCCATTTCCAACAGAGAAGCAAAAGTAGAAACCTGTCTAATACAATTATGAGAAAACATACCTTAAAAATATGAATGCATCCCCAGCCACAAGCCTCTTGGAGCTGACAAAAACACTCCAACCACTTTGCAGTAAGTGTCTACGTGGTTGACCTGCAATTTACTTATCAGTCACAATAAACAGAAAGACATAATTTATTTAAATTTAATAAATTACAGAATCAAAAAACAAGAATTGGATATTGCTTGCTGATTACAATAAAGAAATTATATTAAGTGAGATTGTGTCTCAATCCTCTGAACACTATACATTTTGCACCACCGATCAGGACACTGGCAACATATGATAGTCAGCAAATGGATTGGTTGAATGGATCCTATGCCTACAAGATGAATAATCAGGATCACAGCAATTACCACGAAAGATATGCCTGAATCGCCACTCATTGCCATGCAGATCTTTTGCAACCAACTCCTGTGTAGGAGGCTGCTTTGACATGTCCTGTCAACAGAGAAGCACCCAAAGGACTCCTCAAACTTCTACTTCTACCAGTAACACAGAAGGTGGGAAGATGGGAAAGAAACAAACCAACGGAGGAAGACATTCATCAGCATGTCGTCTCAGTACCGAGAACCCTCCATGGGTACTTGTATCTGAGGCTGTCAAAGTTTTACAGAATGAATGCACGCGAAAGCGTGGCGATGGAGGCGGTGGAGGCTCTTTCTCTGCAGCGTTCTCATCTTGCTGGCATTCAGACCCAAGTTTAAAAATAGTCAGTAACAATCATAATTTCGAAATTTCCAACTAATTACTCTCGTTAAGAAGGCTAGGAAGTGAATCTTACCTTTGGTTCCGGAAGCAGCGTCACCTGGGCAAACACCTCATCGGTGTCCGGTTCAGCCTGACAGGGCAAATTAAAAAAAAAAAAAAATTATTAATCGTTCCGCAAGTCCGTAAAAACTGCTCGCAGAACACCGACCAGTTACAACTTTGTAAGGATTGCTTAGTTTGAAAGCTTTGGAATAAACAAATTAGCATACAGATCGAGCAACACTACCTTCAGCATGACGTTGATCACCCGACAAAGAATTTTCGATGGGAGATTATACACGGGCATATGCTGGTCCGCCGCCTGATTTGTTGAGGCTTCCACCTAATGTTACATGAAAAACAGACTCTGATATTTAGCAACTCCAACCATGAAGAATAAAAAAAATTACTAATACACTATCTAGAAGAAATTTCGGCGTAGGGAAGGCAGAGAAATTGGGACAGGTGGGAAAACCTTGCAGGTTGAGACGCATCTGAGCTCCGCGTAACAGAACCCATTTAAAAAATATTTTGAATGACCAAAGTTAACATAAATGAGCATGATAATGATGATTCACGGACAACAAGTTTTATCTAAGTCGAAGAATTAGCTGAGGAATTTACCTGCTCAATATGTCCCTGAGGAAAATAGAAGACCCGCTCACCTTCTCGGGGAACTGTAACAAGAGGACCAGCACAGGCATGCCATAGCTCCCTGTAAAGCGCAGCTTCCGCATCTATAAAGCAAACCAAAACCGATCACTCCAGTCCATATATGACATGAACCAGAAATTTCTGAGAAGATATGAAACTAAACCCGCCAGAATTACCTCTAACAGTTGATGAATGAGCATTTGGACCCTCTGTAGCGCTCTTAGAATCGTTATGGCCGTTATAGCCCGAAGAATAGCTTTCCCCGTTCCCGTTCACAGAATTTCCCTTGATCGATACCTCTGATGATGCCATTTTCTGAAATCTCAACACAGATCTCTCATCTAAGACACATTTGCTCGCAATTCTCAGAATTATATCACATCTCAGAAGTCAGAACCCTCCTTTAACCCCTCAAACCTTTACTTTACCTCAACAACAGAGAACTGAAAACCCAAGCCACAGAAGTTATACAGAGAAAGCTAAGAGAGCCTACCAAACAGCCAAGCTCTCAAAATCACCCGCGCCTTGCTCCTTTCCCTGCCTTCTCTCAAGGGTAAACACAGACAAAACTCACCCTCGATCAAAAGCCTAATCTCAAGCTGAAGACAGAGAGCATTTTCACCCAAAACAGAAAAGCAGAAATTCAGAGCTAACTCTCAAAACTCACGACCAGAAGCTTCAATTGACCCTTTCAATTAGAGCAGAGGCTTGTCGTGTTATTAACGGGCAGAGCTTGATGGATATTGGATGCAGTGTGTAAAGGAGCCTATCTCACACAACCTCGGCTCAAGTTAGCCGTCCTATAGATTTTTTACTTTAGTATTTTTTGTGACCTAAATGTGTTGTATTAATACAAGAATTAATATTGTTTCTCTTTTTATATTATTGGTTGCGAATGGAAACACCACAGCTGTGATTTTGAAGGCTTAACAGCAGCTGTCGCTCCTTTTCCGATTTTTCCAATGTTTCGTATCGCAAAATTGCTATGCTTTTTTGCGTACTATATCTCCTAGTGTTTAAGGCCTTGTTTGCAAATTGATTATACCAAGGACAGTAATTCCCATTCGGAAATTGTAAATTTCGCGTCATTCTACACATTCTACCAAACAAAACTTGGTCAAGTCTACCAAACAGTGCTCTATCCTCGTCAGCAAAGCAAAAGCTTTGAACTATTATTTCCCATTTTAAGACGAAAGCTTTTGCTTGTTTAACGCTATGAAACAATCACGAAAAGCTGTCATTTATTCACAATAAATACGGTTTAATTTCCACTTGTTAAAGATAAAATGCCACTCGTCCTGGTGGCAGATGCAACCAGAACTCTTTCCATTCAAATGAAGAATTAAAAAGACAAGACATTCCTCAAATAGCATGCAGCCAACATCGGCAATTATTTCAAAATTTAAATTATGGATTTGCACTGGACACGTACAAACTTATCAAAACTCCATTTCCCTAATATATAATCCATCAATACCAGTTGTGTACCAGCATTATTTTTACTTTAAAAACAGTCACTGTCCAAAATTTTTAATTATTAATGATGTCAAACTAAGATTGTTATATGAAATAAAATTTTTAAAAAAGTTCAATACTCTGCGTCCGCCCTTCTTGTTACGTATAGCAAATAGTATATTCTTCCCACTTAAATTAATCATAATTAAAGTACGGAAATATCTTGGAAAAGTA
The DNA here is from genome assembly GCA_026873985.1 of Saraca asoca. NCBI lineage: Eukaryota > Viridiplantae > Streptophyta > Magnoliopsida > Fabales > Fabaceae > Saraca > Saraca asoca. Next base: position 8,439 of record JANHAO010016438.1, read on the forward strand.
TGACATTATATTTAATGTATATATTTTCACTCCCATTTTGTGACACGGCAGGCAATATGCTTAGTCGAAGCATCGAAATCGTTGTATTTTAAGTATACTAATAACTCATATTTTCATTGATATTAATACATATTTTAATTTTTTATTATATTAACAATAAGGGAGATGGGTGTCATTTTTCAAATGAGATTATAAATAATCCTGAATTTAGGTGGGGAATGTAATTTAATTAGCATGTGTTTAGGGGAGCAAAGTCTAGATGCCTAATTAAATTTTTATCAGAAAGCTTTGGTGGAAGTTTTACATTTGAGGCATTTTGTATTATTTTTCTTATATAAAGAAAATTTGTTATAAATGGATGGCTAACGTACGTGCACGACACTCCTCTTTCATTAAAAAAAAAGTTTATTTTGGATGAGGTGTGACATTTATATTTATTTCAAATTCAATGAAAGTAACTCATTTCAGTCATTTTGAAGTCTTTCAAACATTGTAGTTTAGCTTTCGTTCTTTTTCTGCCACCAAATAAAAACAAGGGCCATAATAAATAAATATGAAAAAGAAAGAAAAACGAAAATGAAAAAATGCTTAGCAAGTCAGACGTTCTGTCGTGACCAGAATGCCAAAAGCATCTCGCGATATGGAAAAATAAAAATGAGAATATGAGAAAAGGGGGGAGAAATGGAAGGGACGAAGTCACGTGTGAGCACAAAGTTGGAGGAGGGGAATGAAGAGGGATGGGAGTGGGACCCAGGTGTGCTGTGTATTGTCTAAAGCAACAACAGCAACGGCACTGCGGTGAAGGAATCTTTGTACCTCAACAAAATAAAATAAAAAATTTATTTTTCACTTTTACAGTTTTACCTTCTAATATATCTTCCCCCTTTTACATTTTCGTAATTTCAAACTGATAAAGATGGGGCCCACCGTCCGATAAAACAGTCGAGCCTGATTCCGACAGTCTAGCTGAAAAGTTTCAGGGGAAGAGAAAATCCTTTTATCCTTTTCCACGTTTATAAATAAGCAAGTATAAGTTATATTTATAATTATAAACATTTTATTATTTATTTAAATTTCTTTAATTTTAGTAATAGGGAAATTTTAACTATTATCACTGTTTAAATTTTGTATGATAAAATTTTGATTATCACATTAGATTAAAATCTTCACCACCACCAAACCCATAAAAGATATAAAGCCCACTCATTGCCTTTGCCATCAATTTATTTTTTATTTATATTCTGAAAATAATTGTGAAGATACCATATACAATTATGTTTAATAATTTATTAAACAATTTTAATCTCACAAACAGTGCGAGTGAAAGAAAATTGAAAAAACATTAGTAGGCTTGCGTAAGGAAGCAACCATACATGTAGGATTGGCATTGAAGCAAAGGACACAAACGTGGGCATGTTCAAATCCTTGGCGGATAGAGGCAACGAACGAGGAGGAAATTGTCTAAAAATACGGATAAGCGAAAGGAAGAAAAGTAATTAGAAAATGCGGGATAATTTTGTGGGTGGCATCCCGACACAGCACCAGGGTGGGTGGCGTCCTGGTTTCGGAACTACCGAAGCTATTTTTGTGCCAACACATCATAAAAGCAAAGACGTGCCATTTTGGTTCTCCCTTCTGCTCCTTGTTACTAGTATTTTGAATCCAGCTTGCTATATATAATTCTCGAATACACTTACAAGTATGATTAATTTAACATGTGAAGATAAAAAGTGAATAAAATTAAATAATAAAGAGTAAAATAATGATAATTATTATTTTTTAATTTATTTGATTCAACAATAAAATGAAATCACATTATTTATAATTTTTTTTCTTATAATTTGATTGAGTAGTAATTAGTAATGATAGATATTGTGGTAAATAAAAATAGATAGTGGTAAGTGATAATAAATAAGAATAGATAGTGATAGTTGATAGTTAACAACAGTAAATGATAGTAGACAGTGATCAATAACGATAAGTGGTGGTGAACAGTAGTTAATTATAGTAGATAATGGTCGAGATTGGTTAGGGTAATAAGTAACGGTGGATAATAGTCAATGGTAAAATATGATAATGAATGATAGTCAATGATAAAAGATGATGGTCAACAATGGTTAATAGCAAAAAGTGGTAGGAGGTAGTGACCGCGGAAGGTAATCATAAATGACAATCAATGTTAGCAATAGTGGTGGGTGGTGATGATAGTGGTTAATAGTGGTAATAATAGTCAATTGCAAAAGATAGTGATGAATGGTAGTTAATGATAGAAAATAATAGTGGATAATTGTCAATGATAAAATGTAGAGATAAACAATGATTAATAATAATAGTAGTGGTAAGCGGTGATTAATACTGAAAAATGGTTATAGGCGATGATATGATGGCTGTCAACAATGAAAGATAACAATAAGTGATAATCAATGTTATTAATGATAGTGGATGATGATCAATAAAAAAAATAATGGTGAGCACTAAACAATGTAAAAGATAGTGATAGATGGTAGTTAATGATAGTAAGTAATAATATATGGAAATTAACGATGATAGTAATGATGGATGATGATCAACGGTGGAAGTTGTTGATGAGCATTAGTCAACAAAGATAGTGGTGATAAATAATGATCAACGATGGAAGATAGTAATAGATAATGATTAATAACGATAGATAATAATAGAAATTTTGTGAGATAAAAGAAGGAAAAAAAGAAATATTATTATTTTACTTTTCTGGATGATATCTTAATAGATGAGGGAAAATGTTTTAACTAGAAAAAAATTATTAAAATTGTTATACACCAAAAGCGGTCTCGTGCGGATGAAGTCCTCGAGAACCCGAGGGTCAGTCCTCGCATTTCAGCAAAGAGCCTTCGGAGGCTCCAGGCAAACAACAGAGAGCGCATCAGGCACCAGATCCTGTCCCGACCGCTTCGCCGCGTCGTGGTCCGAATGGCCACGCCTCAGCGGTTACGCGACATAGCAACAACAGGCTCAGACGTCAGGACAGCGACTGCGCCCCCTCGCTGCGGTAAGCCTAAAACGACTTCCCGGCTACCCCGAGAAAGCTCTCGCTTGAGACAACAACGTATTCTGCCCGACACAATGGTAGCTACGAAGCCTACTTGTCAGCCTAAGAAAGCCTGCTTCACAGTCCATTTTCGAAGTACAGACCTCTTAGTGTCTTTTCCCATTAAATTGATGTAACTCAACTGTAGTTAGCATTTAATACTTGCCTGCTCTCCTCCTTCTATAAATAGGATTGCCTTGTTAGCAGAAAGGGGAGGGAGCTTCTTGAGAGAAAGAGAGGCCAATCTTGTATGCAGAAACTCTTGTACATTATCAATAAAAATTTTGCCGTGGACGTAGGGTCCGGTACCACCTGGATTTGGCCGAACCACGTTAAAAATACTGTCTTTCCTTCTCCCTCTTCCTCCGGGTCATCCTCCGTAACACTTCAAGAGTAGCATTGATTCCTGAACTCAACATCCCGTTGGCCGGAGTTTGGTTCCCGTACATGAACCGAATTTTGATGTCAACAAAAATCAAATAATGGTAACATATTCTAATATATGTATAAATCAAACATTAAATAAGAAAATTATTTTTTATTCTAATAAGTCATTTGAAATTTTCTAATCAAACAGCCCCTAATTTCATTTTTTCTTATGCAATCCATCTAAATGTGATGATACGAGTAAATCAAGCATTTCTCCCCTCAATCAACCTAACGCCTCTTTTTGTAAAGTACGCATAGAAGACTTTACAAAACATTGTCTTAAATCCATTTACACGTACTTAGTAAGACGCAATTTTAAAGTAAAAGAAACACATTGCCACATATATGACAATAGGAATAATAAATAATGGTAAATTGTTGCAAATCATCGAAAAAATATCTTTGAATACGAGACTTTTATCATATAAGGTTGGTTCAATGCATGTGATCAAAGAAGTTTTCACTTGAATGTGAAACAAAGTGCCGTAGTTTCACAGTTGGTCCATTTTCCATGGTTGTTAGCAAAGGTAGAATCATGATTTTTAATTCTAGAAAATTAAGCATGAAAATTTTGTGAAATATATATATATTATTTTAAAATTTATAAAATTATTATGTATAAATATAATATTGAAATTTTTTTAAAGAATCATAACTCTCATCAATTCCTATCCATCTGTCACTAAATCTTGTTATTAATAGTTGATTACACTTGATAAATGATTATCATAACTTATTAATGAGTTAATGGTATAAATTATTTTAAATGAGTGTGATATATTTGATATAGTGTTTTCTTATATTATATCATAGAAAGAGTCAATTTATAATAATTAAAGCATAAAAGAAATAATGTTGTGCCAATAGTATAGTTGTATCTTATATTATTTTGAGACTTTTTTTAATATATTGAATTCCAACTAAAACATTACATACATTAAACCTCCCTTAAAAAAATAGAAATAAAGCTGTAGAAGTGTGAAAATCCGTAACTTCTATCCAAGGAAGAGAGCGAGAAGGATGGGAAGAGAGCATGGTGGGATGGGGACAGTGAGAGGGTCCTTGACAGCAAACACCCACTACTCAGTACTCACAGTATCGCTAAACTGTAAAACTGTAATAATAGATGTGGATGTCTGCTAATTCTTCAGCTGAGCTAGCATTGGCTGATTCAGCACATATCTTCGAAACGTTTCTTATGCAATCGTTTTTCGTTACTCCTCTCGTCAAAACGTTGCTCAGGGCTGGCGGCGAAAAAACCATGGCAGAATTAGAAGTGGGTCCCAGATCAATGTCCCCTTTCTTGATTACAGATGATGAGAGCAGTGTGGGCCCAGGCTCTCTCTGCCTCCTCTCCACTATGCAACTCGGACAATTCCTCAATCCCTTCTTTCCCGCCTTGACCCCTAACCCACAGACCAATACCTCGTTACCCCTTACCTTAATCTTAAACTGATACTTATAATAAAGTTCCGACTTTTCACCCCTTTTGAGTTTTGAGTTCAGATTGCTAAGCGCACCAAAGGCATCATATATTATATTATATCTTGTTTGCCTAGGTCCCCGTCACCCTGTTAGCCAAACGGGACAGTAACATAACACGGTTACGGGCTTCAAACGGGGTTTAAATTTCCTTTACATTTTTTATTGGATTCCTCTCTGCTTTTTGTAAAAATAACGTTTGATGTTGATTTGACTCTGTATGATGATTGATAAAGAAAAATTCTTTTTATTATAACATTAATATTTTCAATATTACTATTTTATTTTTGATAAATCAAAGTGTATTATACGAATATAAGAAGCAATACTAATTCTGATATTCAAAATTCAAAATACGGAAAAGTTATTTCGTGAATCGTGATAAAGCTGAAACTGATTATACCAAACGTGGATGGACGTGGTGGAGAAGTCAGTTTGACAGGGGGACGTGGAATTCACAGAGAAGGCAAGAGCAGAGGTGCTTGGACCAGAAGTATCTACAAAAATTTTCACTCTTACTCATATATTTTACTTCAGATTTAAATTTGATATCCAATAATTTTTAAAATATTTTAATTAGTTTAATTTTAATTTTTTATTAGATTTTGTTTACGTCGAAATCTGGCTCGTATAGAGGACCAAGACTTTGGCCAACAGAATGTGGGTTTCGGAAATTAATGCCACCCTTGAAGTGTTGTGGAAGATGATCAAGAGGAAGAGAGGGAAGGAAAGATAGTGTTTTTAACGTGATTCGGCCAAATTCAGACAGTACCGGACCCTACGTCCATGGCAGAAGTTTTATTGATATTGAATAATTTGCAAGAGTTTAGTTTACAAAATTGGCCTCTCCCCCCTCTGCTGACAAAGCAGTCATATTTATAGAAGAAGGAGAGACAACATGCCTTAAATGCTAGCTACAGTTGTGTTACATCAAATAAATGAGAAAAGACACTAAGAA
>JANHAO010016439.1:0-14379 GCA_026873985.1 Saraca asoca
TGGTACTACTTGTCTTAAGAGAGTGAGTTGGGCGGCAGGTCATATTCCAAGTACCTTATAAGATGGAGATAGAGATAGTTGACCTTCCATAGGGAGTACTGTTTCGTTTGATCTGTGAAAAAGGCTCAGTGGTTTATATAACTTGCACATTTCAGTAATCTCATAAGCCCTTGACATAGATGCCAACTTGGTCTACAACACTTTGCTTCCTCCTACTTGTACCCACATCACTATTTGCATCTCCAATTTCTGTAATCTCTAACTGCCACATATTCAACTATATGCTTTTATGTCATCCTCCATTATAATCATCGTTATTTTCCATAGTAATTTGTAATTTTTTATATGATTATAATTACAATCACATTTTAAATTCATATAGACTAATTTAAAAAATAGTTTGTTGCATTTCTGAGCCTTAAACCTTAACCCAAATAATTAAAAGAAAGGATGAAATTGGTATAATGGGAGCATCTTGAAGATAATCTAATTTATGAACAAAGTTGTGGTTCCTCCTAACTAGACTTTAACAAAAAAAGTAAAAGGAATAATCTTTGCCTTACCAATATTGGAACAAAATGCGCTGAAGCAATCCAGAGAAGCAAGTTAAAGATTGCTTCTAAATTGCATATCAACTAATTTATGGAAAAAGCTTCCCTAATTTGCTAAGATTCGTGACTGAATTCACCTACACCGTTTTCTCCAAAGAACCTCTATAGAACAGCCTGTCAGTGCAAGTTGCAATATAAGGAAATTGGTTTTGGGGGAGCATGATTTTGGTTGGTAGAAAGTATAAAAGCCTAATGAGAATGCATACTAGAGGATCAGAGAGCAGGTGGACTATTGCATCCCTTCAATTGTTGAAAAAATCCAGTTTATTCATTTATAACATGATTCGAATTTATTTTGTTTCTAAATGATTTAAAATATTGAAATTGATCCATGAATGATTTTTTTCTGTTAATATTTTGTCTAATTAAAATAATTTTTTATAAAAGATGAAATTTATATATTTTTGTCAAATATTCTTTCTTCTTTCTTCTTTCTTTATTAATGTCACAAAATTAAACTAAATAAGTAAAGTTATAATGAATAGGGTTTCATAATTAGACTACTTAATGAGAGAAATAACATTTTGGATCAAAGTTGAAATTTAAAAATATGTTACTAAAGATTTCCTTCATACAAACTTAACTCCTTAATTTTATAAATTTGATCATTAATGAAGAAAATTATATGATAAAAATATACAAATTTCATTTATTTTTGGACCAAAAAAAGTTAACGTGGACAAAGTATTAAAAAAAACATAACAAACTACAAATGGATCAATTTTGATACTTTAAATAACAAATAAATAAAATAAATTCAGATCATATTATAAGTGAATAAATTGTATTTTTCTTTATTTTTTTTTAAAAAATTTATGGGTAATAAATTTATAGGAGTGATACACAAAATATTTTATAATAGCATCTACTATTTTTTGTACATGGACCTATTATTTTAATAGAAAAAAGATTAATATATTTATGTCTACTTAAATTTACACTTTCAATATTAAAAAAATATTAAAAAGATCCATTTGGATAGCAGGTATGCTTAATAATAATTACACATTTATCAATTTAAAATAACAAGTACAGGATAATTTTATACACATGAGTACATTAATCCAAAATTAACATATTCTGAACATGTAAAATTAATGAATAATTAGAATCCATTTGCATTAGATTTTATTGAGAGCATGAGTTGGGCACTGTTACAGAGAAAGTACCGATAGGAAAGAAAAGGAAAATGCTGTTAGATGTCATTATCAAAGGCTTGAAAAGGTGTGGGTGGAACAAGAGGAGGTGGAGGCTATTGAGTTACCTCTCTATCATTCATGACAATAATCATAGCTCATCACTAACAACTTGGGCCTATGGCTATTCTAGAGTTCTTAAAGAAGCTAAGAGTATAAATTAGACAGAAGAAAGTATAGTGGTTGGTTAAAGAGATCACTGCAAAAAGAGCTCAGGGTTTTGTGACAAATTCATTCTTGCATTTGTTTTTGTGGGGCTAAAACGACCAAAAGATATTTAATCTCTTCATCTGACCAAACTCTGCCACACTTTTGCAGAGGCATCAAAACCAGCTCTCATAGCCCAAAGGTAACCAATTTGCCCCCATCACTGTGTTCCGCCATTTCTTTCAATTCTCCCTTTAATCTTTCTTGTATAGCTTTTTAAATTCAACCCATGTGATTTCTCAACATCTCATCAATTCAATCAAAGTTGCAGTCACATATTTCACAAAGTCCAATGTCCTTTTCTGCAGTTGCTGTTTTTTACCCTCCTAGTGATAGAATTAGCTTAATTGAAAGAAAAAAATTGAAATTCTGCGTATCCTTAGCAAATTTTGAGTACCCCCAAGTAGAAAATACAACTATCTGCCGGTTTACTTCTTTTACTCTCTCGCTCTCTCTCTCTCTCTCTCTCCCTCTCTCTCTCTCTCTGTGGATAAGACGCAGAATTGCAGGTAGATAAAACAGCTATATAAATCCATATAGAAATTTGTCTTTTCATATGGGTTTTGGATTACTGACTTGATTGCTGGGTCAGGAATCCGAGAGATTACAAAGAAACTTTTTTATTTTTTGGGATCACCAGCAGCAGCAGTAGCAGAATTTATCTGAATTCAGAATTCAGATGAACTCATGAAAGAGCAACAAGCAAGAGTGAGAAGGAAAAAAAACATAGCAAAAGAGTGACCGGTAGAAGAAAGCATATAAGAAACTAAAACAGGAATCCGAGTCACAGAAAAAATTTGAGCTTTTACACTGATTATCAGTAATTTCAGCTTGCTCAAAACCAAGTCTTAAGAAATATAGAATGTCCAGAGGAGAAAATTAATGGGCATGAAGACCACAGGAGGAGAAATTGTTCAAGTCCAAGGAGGCCACATTGTTCGATCCACAGGCAGAAAAGATCGTCACAGTAAAGTTTTCACTGCAAAAGGTCCTCGAGACAGAAGGGTTCGGCTCTCAGCTCACACTGCAATTCAGTTTTATGATGTACAAGACCGTCTCGGCTATGATAGACCCAGCAAGGCTGTGGACTGGCTCATTAAGAAGGCAAAATCCGCCATTGACAAGCTAGCCGAGCTTCCTCCGTGGCACCCTCCCGATATTACAACTACTGCAGCTCAAGTGGCAGAACAACAAAACGGAGGTTCAGGTGAAATGGCAATTGCAGAAGAATCTGAGTCTTCTGGGTATAATTTTCAGCTTCAGAGGCAATTAGGCGAGAATCCAGATAAAGATTTAGGATTTATTCCACCGCAGATTGACACAGACGCCATAGCTTTCTTCCCCACGAGCTCTGCTACTTCTTCCATTGATTTTCATGGCTATCCGACTGATATAATCTCCACAAACACTAATTCCTCTGAAGATCTTGGCCTATCTCTTCATTTTTCTCAAAACCCAGGTCTAATTCATGGACAATCACAAGGAAATCCAAATCAAACACCTTCAAATGACCACCAACCCCTATTTTCTAATTCAGTGGGATTTGAGGAAAATTATCAGAGGATTGTGAATTGGAACAATGAAACAAGTATTGATATAAACAGAGGTGGGTTTATATTGAACTCGCTGCCATTGCTAGGTCAAGGTTCAATTTTTTCTCAAAGGGGGACCCTTCAGTCCAGTTTTTCACCGGCTGTTCGTGTTTGGAATGACATTCCAATCAGTACTTCAGAAAACCAGAAATCACAATCAGTTCAGCAAGCTTCAATCTTTGGAAGCAGATTTCTGTCTGACGGTTTTGCCGGGTTTTGCTTTCCTGCAAGGATTCAAGGTGAAGCAGAGAACGGTGGTGTTGCTTCTGATAGGCCACCTTCTGGTTCTGCTAATTCTCTCCACTGAAAAATGCAGAGACTCCTGTTTCGCTTATCTTTCAGGTACTCGCATGAATAATAACCCAATTTTTTAATTTGCTTCATTATTTATGGTTACTGGAAAAGAATTTCAGGGAATGTCTGAAAAAAAAAAAAAAAGGAAAGGAAAAGGGACCACTTCATGAGACTTGTGCAAAGATGGCATCTTTTGCCTTTATGGAACAAATAATATTGACTCTTCAAAACGATTTCCCATGCAGAGCTGCAAGATAACAAAGCTTCACTCCAGTTAACAACTTAGTGAAGTTCTCTCATTGATCTTACGGTGCAGGAGCATTCTCTACCAAATTTGCAACCGAGTGAAGATGAAATAAGGGCAGATTCCAGTGGATTCCAAAATTTGTCTTGTTGGATTCAATTCTTACTTTTGAAGTATCTCCTTTCCTCTTTATTTCAGCCTTCAGGCATTTATTTTGAGCTTCGTTAGTAGTAGTGGGTTTCCTTGAATCAACACTGCTTGATGTTTGTTATTTGGTACTTTGCTTGATTAACATTTGAGAGTATATATGTCATATCCTTACTCCTGTTTTGGTAATGTCAAGAATAGTAAAGCTCGTCTGATGTCTAATTGAAAAGCAGAGGATACTTTGTATGTTCTTTAGCAAAATCCACTCTTCAGTGGACTCCACTCCAAGGAAATCAGTATCTAGCTTGTTTTTTGTTCATTTTCTGCTATAATGGAATCAGATTACAATTTCCCATTACCTTGTCTTCCAAGAAATGCATTACAACTACAACGACGAACAATCGCTTCAGAGTCAACCAATTTCTTAAATCGTCTGAGAATGATTCTTCTAATTTGCTGTACCTGCTTTATGCTGAAGTAACAATTTCCACGTGTACTGACTCATATTACATTTGAATTTGACATAGTTTTCTAAGATAGAAATCAGTGATTTCAGCCTACTCTGATCTTTTCTTTACCTCCTTGTACATTAATGCATACAAACGTATTGAGGCAGTTGCCGACACGTTTGAATTTAAAGCTGCGCAGGAAATAGAGTACCTTATCATCTTTATTTCCTTAATATTTTTCCAAACATGACTTGACTTGGTTTGTATCCCTGTGGAAATGATGCTGCAAATTATATCATATTTGAAGATAACCTATATTATTATTTTAGTCTGCGAGTGCTTATTCATCAAAGTACTGTCTAAGAAGGGTGCCAAATAACTACTTTGAGTATAACCCTTTCTTTTTTCTTTTTTTTTTTAAATTCAAGAATTTAAAAAGAATATAAAAAAAATTTGGCCAAACTTTCTTGCATTTGCACTCAACAGAAATAATCAAACAAAGCAACAAACAGCATAACAAATTGCATTTTGGGCCTAATGATTGTAACATGTGTTAATTCATGAACTGTATATCTCTAAGATTGAGCCTAAGGTAAGTAATGATTGGTTCTCGGTTGTATTGTACTAATTATCCATATGGGCTCTTGGCCCGGAAAAAGATCCATTTGGGACTGAGGCTTGTCGCAGGCAGCTCTTAGGTCCGTTTATTTTTACAATTCAGTTCAATTTTTTTGAATATATTTTTTTTCAACCTCAAATTCACCTAATATATTTCTTGAATCTAAAATTACCCGAATAGCTGCATTTCCATTAGCGCATTTCAAGCCACAGGCATTAACATGTTGAGACCTAAGTCCAAGGGTCTATGATCGGCATGGTAACCATTGTTAAAATGATTTTACTAGGCTAAAGCCTTATCTCATATGGTAAATATGTATGATTTAATATAGTTATAAAAAAAAATAAGAAAACAAAAAATATTTTATTTATTCATTATTACATATAAAGAGTGTAATAAAAAATATCTATTATTTTACAAAATATTTTTCGTCATTACCATGGTATCATATAATATTTTGGACAATTGTATAACTTTTCAAATAACAAAATTATGTTAACTTAATCTGTTACTCATTATAGTTTCTCCTGATTCTTAATTAAGTCCTTATAATTTAAAAATTTTAAATTAAATCCTTATATTTATTTTTCATTTCTAACAAAATACTTCCTGTCATTTTTTGTTGAACTTTCTTTATAATTGATACACATAAACAACACTATTTTGATATGGTTTAATGATTGCTAATATAGAATTCCTATATAATTTCTATTTATATTTAAGTGATAATCAACTTAGGAAATATTAGAATATTTTATTAAATTATTTTATTTTTAAAGATAAATAATAAATTTTTTATCTCACAATCCATAAACCACTATTAGATTATTGTTTATATGGATCAAATGCTAGTAAAATCTAATAAGAAAGTGATTCGAAGTATTCATTTAGAAATAAAAAGTAATTACAATGATCAAATTTAAAACTTTTAAATTATAACTATCTAAGTAGAAATTAAATAAAAGTACAAGAAGTAACAAAGTAACTTAACCATAAAATTATCATGAAATCCATATTAGTAATAATTAATTGACACAATTCTAACTTAATTGAAATTCAAGGAAATAGGTCTAACACACGCATGACTGTACACCCGAACACCCTTCAAATGATGAAGCTTTCCTGAATTCCACCATTAGGATTTTAAAACATCAATCATATGAATCACATTTTGTAAATTTTAAATTAATCCTAAACTATTTAATATTCTATCGACATCATTTAATAAAATTGATGTTATTTGATTAAATACTTATTCATTTAAGTTTATCTAAACTTTGACATGCAATGTCAATTCGATTTATTCTAATCAAACAATTTGATGGATAGAAATTGTATTTTAAAATAGTTATATAATGGAGTAGGATTACATATAAGTTATATAGTGTCAATTGATCTTCACTATTTCAATAAAATATTTAGAAATAAGATATGTTATTTCATTTCAGATCAAGGAATCCTTTAAAAATTTAAAATGGTATTCAGAAATATATAATTTTAATACAATTCAAATATAAAATATAGATTATCAAAGATAAATAAGTTATATATCTACATATATAATCATATTAACTTTAAGAATAGAATAAAAAAATTGAAATAAAACCATATTAGGAGTTACATTCATGATTTTAATTAAATTATGAGTGCATACGTTAAAAAAAATAAAATTATAAAGTATGATTATTGTAATGTAAAATTGTGGTTACAAAGTGGACACATCTCTTATTACTCTGTTGCATGCACCGCCAAATAAATTACCAATTACCTAATGTCCTCTATCATTTGTTACATGTCATTGTTATGAATCATCAGCAACGTTAGCCACATTGTTCAAATGGGTATGTCTCAACATCAAAGTCCACATCCTAAGAAAGACACATAAAGAAATGCCCTACTAAGTTTACTTCACTCATTTAAACAAAAAAAAAAAAGATAAAAAAATAAAATTGTCTATAATAACATTTAATATTATTTTAGAATTTTTTTCTTCTTTATCATCCTAAATTCAAACCTAAAACATTAAATTTATATATTAAATATAATATTACTCAATTACAACGGAAAAGTTTCTGTCCACTTGTCAAATGCCCTGACAAGAAGGAAGAGGCATCTGTTTGGATTGGAGTAATGAGAGGGAGTCATGGGACAAAGCTGAGAGGAGAAAATGGTTTGTTGGAGAATTATTGGGCATCTACAACACAAAAAAGTCATGTTATTGACTCTAAGTTTCATGGAAATTCAAGCCTTAATTTAGTTATTAATAAGAAAGTCCGGAAGTCAACAACTGAGTTTCCAGTCATGTACGTTTAATGTGCTTTGATTGTTTGAAAATGTTAAGACAAAGAATTCCTTCACAGCAACGTCAGGATTAGAAATAATCAACAATAAATTTAATTAACTATTAATAATTAATTTTTAAATAATTATTTATATAAAATATATTTTATTTCTGATAATATCATTCATTTATTAATTGATTATATATAATTTATTTTTATTTAGATGATTTATAGAAAAATTACTATTAAAAAAATGCAATGAAGAAAGAAAAAATAATGAAAGTTTTTATTTTGCTTGTTAAAACGAGAACAATAATGACAAAAAGAAAAGAAAAGCAAGAATAATAAGAATATAAATCTCAATATTTTCTTATAATTTCAATTAAAATATAAATTATTTAATATTTTTTTGTTTAATTATGATTAATGTATATAATTAATTATTGAAAGATTTTCAAAACTTAAAAAAATATCTTTAAAAAATATTATAATCAATTATTTGATTGTTAATTAACTGTTGAGAATTCTAATAATTATATTCAAAAACAACAACGAATATCATCATATAACTAAATATGCCAAAACTTGATAAAAAGATATATAATAGAGTAATTTGTAAAATGGAATTGAAAAAATATGGAGTGGTTATATGTTTTTTCTTTGTCATTTTTAGAGGCTATTCTAAATGACTTTTGGAATGATGGTTGGACTGAATTTTTAGGTAGTAAGGATGAAGTCATGAAGAAATTATTAATTAGTGCAAAACTAGCTGTGTGGTCTATGAATTAATTTGACTGCAATTGTTATATGAATAGAGTGTTCAAAGGTCAAAGAAAAAAAAAAGGGATGTACACACAAATAAGGACGTAGATTGCAATGAAGAAAAAGTCTAGGCTTAAATTTTATTAGCAATAAAAGGAATGTAAGGCAAAATTGCAAGGAGGAAAATTTCATGTCATCAAATGAGAAACATAGGAAATTCAAGTTGATACATATATGGTATGAAAAACATATCCTATCCTGTGATTAGCACGATCTGAATCTATTGATTTTTTATTATTATTATTTTTAAAAAAAATTTAGAGAATAAAAACACAATCTCTTATTTTAAAATTTATAAATTTTTATTAAATTTATTATTTCAATATAATATTTTATATTATCTCTCTCTCAATTTCATAACTTCAATTTCTTTCAGAATCTTTTAAATTTCATACCTTCAAATTCTTTAAGAAATCGAAGGGATGCATATTCCCCACTGCTGACATTGCCACGTCATGTTGCGGCAAATATCCTGTTTGCACCTGTAATAGAATAAACTTATAGATATAATCCATTTTATATTTGGTAATACCTTTTAATAATTAATTATTTATAATCTATTATTATTTAAATGATATATAAAAAGTTATTTTTTGGCATTAAATTATTGAAAATAAAAATAAAAAAGAGAGAAAAAAAAGTAGATTTTATTATCATCATTAAAGTGAAGATAATAAAAATAAAAAAACAAGAGAAAAGAAAAGGGAGGATAATATGAATATAATTTCAATTAAAATTATCTTTTAGCATTAAATTTGAATATTGTCTTCCTATAATTTTGATTAAAATAAAAATTATTTAAAATAATTTTTTATTTAATCAAAATTATTATCTATAATTGATTATTAAAATATTATAAAAATATAATTTCATATCTCTAAAAAAATATTATAATTACTTTTAAGAATTTTGATTAGCCCGGCAAATAAGCCAAATTCAAGCAATGCGTGAGCATTAGTCCAACGTCTCCCCTACCCTTTCCCATGTTTTTTACAGAGAGAGAAGACTAGTAGACGTCAACGTTCAACAGTCAAACTCTTGAAAACATGTGACCTTCTTTGTATTTCTTCTTCATTTCATACATACTTTACATAAAAAGTCATTAACAAAAAGAAATAATATTTGAAATATTTCATGTTGATCATACTTACTTACTATTAAGTAAAGATTAAAAAAGCTAAATATAATTACATGATTACACTTATGTGAAATGATATGTGCATATAATCTTAATTAATTCGGTCCAAAAATTTAAATTATAACTTATATCGTGTGAAATGATTGTAACAATATACAGTTTGAATGGAATTCAAATAACATTGGGATGAAAATTTTCACAAATCCTTTACACTTAAATTTTAAATTCTTAATTCTTATATGTCATGTAATGCTAATATGATAACGTAACAGTTTCCTTTTAATCCACAATAAATAGTACCAAATATAACTAAATTAAATAAGGACCCTGGCTTTCTTCCATCACAGAAACGCCTTCTTCTCTCTGGTTGCTGTGCAAAATCACCATGGGCGGTGGTGGAGAAGATGACGGTGTCCATTATCACAGATCACCCAGCGATCTAAACAACAACATCCTACTCACAGCCATCATTTCCTTGTCAATAGTCCTAGTTCTAGTTATCGCTCTTCACCTCTATGCAAGATGCATCATAAGACGACAAGCTCGCCGCCGTGCCGCCGCGATCGAACAACTTAGCCTCACCGTGGCTCACGCTCATCATTACAGAGAGCCACCCAATGCCGGGCTCGACCCGACCGCCATAGCTTCTCTGCCCATGTTCGTCTTCAAAAGAACGGAACCCAAAAAAAGAGATGAAGATGATGCAACTATAATGGAATGTGCTGTTTGTCTGAGTGCTTTAGAGGATGATGAAATGGCAAGACTGCTTCCAAATTGTAAGCACGTTTTTCATTTAAGTTGTATTGATACTTGGTTGAGTTCACACTCCACTTGTCCAGTTTGTCGAACCAAGGTTGAACCACGGCTTGAACCGGAGCCCCGTGAGGGTCCTGCCGGCGTGGACCACGGTGGTGCAGCTGGTGGACCCACGGCTCCGTTGTTGGAAGCTATAGAGGGTACATCGGACGATGCCTCTCTGAGTTCACCCAAAATCAACGGTTCGTTGTCAAGTTTGAGCTCGTTGAGGAGGATTCTCAGTAGAGAAAGATCATCAAGAAGGATTCAGCTTCCAATTTCTAGCCAAGAGGATACTGTTTATCTGGATTTGGAGAGACAGTGATTTTAGGTACTGAGTTTGGCATTTGTGTGAAATTTCAGATTTGTTTAATTTTACATTTTCATGATATTGGTTGATGCACATAAAGAGAAAAATATGTTGCAGATTTTGAAAATCTGATGCACATGTTGGTCAAAGAACATTTTTGTAGAATATTATATTGTTCATTGTTCCTTTTTTCATTTTTCTTTGTTACAAGAAATGTTTGAATTAAAACTTCACAGCTACATCATTCTTATTGACTTAATTGATTCCTGCTATATTATTGTTTTGGTACATGAATGCTTAGTGCTAAGCTGGATTTTGATTTATTTTAGGGGTGTTTGTCTATCTGTAGAAAAGATTTAGAACCAGGTAAATGTAATCTGATTTCATAAAATTAGATAAATATGATATAATTTTATATTATAGTTAGTTTGACTAAATCTTATAAAAAATTTAGTTTTAAATGGAATTTTATTATATAGATCATGATAAATATAATTTAAATTTTAAAATGAACTAATAAAAGAGCAAAGGAAAAAAAAAAGATTTTGAAATAAAAATTAATTTTGAAACGGATTTTCTTTTGAATTAGCTTCTACTTAAATTAGAATAAATAAAAACTGATATTTTAAATAAAAATCAGTTTCATTATGTTTAATTAGTCGGTTCCATTTTAAGAATTTATAATAATACTTATAGATTATCTAATCATTAAAATTATTAATAACAAAATTCGAATAAGACATAAGTTAAAGACAATAAATTTTACTAGCTAAGTCACCGTATACCCAGCCTGAGAAGGGATAATTTTTCCTTTTTATACATTGGTGTTTGGTAACCTAAACAAAGATAATTACCAGCGCTAATAATATAAAATGGGCAGATTAGGTGACAGCCCATGTGAGTGTTTTACTAATGATCCATAACCCATTAGATTCCATTTTAATTTGTTTTTTGCTACGTTAAGATCCTGATATTTGGGATTCATACTGATTGATTTATTCCGATTAAAATTATGAGCACGAGAAATGAATTTCTGGAGGATTTGCAGGCCAAACATCAATACATTAGTAAATTTTCTTAATATTTTGCCATTAGTAGCAGGAGTGTCAATTCTTTTTTAATATGTCACTAGCACATGTAGCTGTAATGTTATAATAAAATTGAATGCATGAATAAGTGATTCGGATGATCTCCTAAAATTTTCAAATAATTTAAGGGTGTAATATAAAGTTTTTTATATTAAAATAATGGGTCTCAATAAAAAAAAATTGTAAGGTTTAGAAGTAAAAATTGTATCTTATTTCTCCTACATTTATTCTGTCAATTTTTCTAAAAAATTAAGAGTGTTCATGGTCATGAATAAGATAAAAGAATTTACAAATATAAAAAATTAATAACTAAGGTCTATTAAGAGGAAAATACTATTTTGGAACTATTTTATCAACTTTCCTTCTTATGTTTAAAGCCCATAAAAAAATTTGTTGACACAATGTAGATTTTGGTCAATGATAATATATTTGAAATAAAAT
Source organism: Saraca asoca (assembly GCA_026873985.1). Lineage (NCBI taxonomy): Eukaryota > Viridiplantae > Streptophyta > Magnoliopsida > Fabales > Fabaceae > Saraca > Saraca asoca. The sequence continues at coordinate 12,236 of JANHAO010016439.1, forward strand.
AATTCTTTCAAAAGGGTCACTCTTTCAAATCAACGTATATTATTTATTCTAAGAGTTTATTTGGTATAACTAGTTAATAAGTTAGCTGATAATTGATAACTAAAAGCTAATAAGTTAGTTGGTTATATTAAAAATATTTAGTAAAATTAACTATTAAGTTAGCTTATAAATATAAAATAACATAAAAGGATATATTGATATCATTAGATATATGAAATATATTACTTTTGTTTTGAAATTAAGACCAAATTGATATAATTAACATATTCAAAATAAAAATATAATTACCTAAAATTTAATTAATTATATTTAATTATATCACATATTTAATTATATTTTTTATTTGTATTAATTATATTGAGCTTTTTAATGTGGTTCAGCCAGATGCAAGGCTTATATCCATGATTATACTATTTTTAGTCTTTTGCTGAGTTTTTCAGCATTCTATCTATATTCTCCTTCCTTTTTACAATGATTTCAACCCCTTTTTATAATAGCCGAAGTGTTATAGTGTATTCCATAACAGAAATGAATTATAAATTAATTACAATGGTTCATAACAGATTCACATTAAATAAGCAATTGAACGATCTTTTTTGAATTGATGGCTGAGAGGGCACGCTTCGAGCTACGGGCTAGACCTCGTCCTTAACGACTTGAGATTGCTGCTTTGACCCTTGTTGGCTAGTGACCTGAGTTCACATTTGATGACTTGATGCCTTACTTCTGTGACCTCAATCCTGGTTAAGCTGGGCTTTTATCAACTAAGCTTGTCAATTGAACTTTTATCAACCCATTTGTGTAGTTTTGAAAATACCCATAACATTAGCCCCCCAACTCTCAGTGCGATCAACAGATTGGGTACTATAGTTCGCTGGTAAAAGTTATAGATCACAATTAGCCATGCTACTATTTAGACTTCTATTCCATCATTTTGTCTACCTATACCATCATTATCACATTAAATGCATGCATTTTCCTGTAGCCACCAACGTGGTGATAACTAAGCCTTGTTATTTGCTGGACCGTTGGATCGAGGGCAGTTAATCAGTCTTAAAATCGAACAGTAAGGCCATTTGGGCAATATAAGGTGAGAAAACCATTTTTCCCTCTTACTTTTGAAAACTAATGCTTTGCCTTTTGCTTGTCTCTCAAGTTCTTGAGCAATCACCACCGTACTTGTTCTCCTACTTCATTGAGTTTGCCATCGAGTGTTCTAAATTTGGATTATCAGAGACTAGCCTTGTTCACCATGTTCTTCCCAGAACTCATCTCGTTCTTTTGATACAGTAAACCTTCAAAGACTCTAAGCTTCTACTTTTTTTAAGTGCCTTGTTTTATGGGTTTCTAGTATTTTGTTGCTTGATTCAATTATGTATGCATGTTTGCTACTAGAGATTTTACCTGTTGGTTTTAGGGCTATAGATTGTTAGATTTAGCCTTCTATTTCCTAGGGTTTAATGACCTAATAGGCTTTGTTGATTAAGGATCCCCCAAGTTTCCAATAATCCAAGTATTAGATGTGGTGATCCAAGGCGTGTATGGCCTGCTGATAACACAAGATTTGACACAATTAATTACCATCATACTTAGCATTTTAAGAGCTAAAATGTCATGTTTCCAGTTGAATTAAGATGCATTTGGAATTTGGTGTCAATTAGTTCATTAGAACAAATTTCTGCATTTTCGGCCAAATTAAGCATTTTCTGTAATTCTTCCATATCTTGAGTTATACTTGTTCAATTGATGTGATTCTTATCTTGTAGGAAATCTAAGAGATAGACCTACAACTTTCATGAAGAACTCCAAGGCTGAATACATCGATTTGGTACCTGAATTTTGAGATGAAATTACTGTCAGAACTACAAAATTCTGTCTCCCTGGGCAGCCGACCTTCATGTGTTCAGAAAGAAATATCTCGAGCTGTGGATTTCCAAATGAGCTAAAATGAAGCCCAAATGGAAGCTAAGACACAAAGACACATTTCATATGAAGATTTCATGGGCTGGAAATGCCAAGTTGGATGTCAAAATTGAGCTGCAACTTACGGGTAGAAAGTTGGAAAACTGGGCTGATGCAGAACTGAAAATTCAAGGCCCCAATTGTCATCATTCTTAAGCCCATTGCAAACCCTTTGTCCAGCC
>JANHAO010016440.1:0-14376 GCA_026873985.1 Saraca asoca
TCATTTTAGTTAGCTCAACAATACACTTTTCACTCCATTGAAATTTTACATTAAGTTGCATGAAATTCAATCCCTGTGGAGACGAAACTCACTCACTCTATATTACACAATTGACTGCGTGCACTTGCGTAATTTAAGTGACAATTTCAATTTAAAACTAACTCAACAAAATTATCAAGATAACTTTATTTCCATAGAGTTATCAGAAGCAACTTGCAGGCACAACAAAGTTAGTCACACACAATGGAAGTGGTCTGCCAAGTATGCTTTGATGGTTAAGTCAGTGTCTATGTAGAGTTATAGTAATGTAATGAAGATGATATAAAGAAGAGATATCTCTTGATTCATTTAGGTGTCGAGCGTGCCAATTGACGTGCTCTTGGATGAATGAAATGTGACCATGTGTCTTCAGCGTATTAGTAACGTCAACAAGATTCCTGCTAGGCAGTTGTTGCAATCACATTATTTACGCATGCTTAGTCATGCCATTTGTCATGTGCTAGTTGTACGGTTAATTTGTTGAACTCTTATTTATCCAAATCCTATAAATAAGCCTATTGACTAGATGTAGTAGGTTGATTAATCTGGGTCTAAGACTACTTGCCATAGCTACTTCAACTAGTCCTGGTCAATTGACTGTGGTCAAATGTCTGGAGACTAAAGACCACCTTAAATTATGTCATGGTTAATGATTTTAAATCTCACAAGTTCTTTTCCTGAGATTTATTAATGTGATACTTTTTAGTCTTATTAAATAGGCATGTAACAGTCTCAAATTATTCAAAACTCACATCTTAAGGTGCTTATTCAAACCTCCTTTATTAAGCTAATCTTGGATCTAAGTACTATAATGTGTGTTTGATGACTTTGGTTGAATATATGTAATAAGCTAACATTTTCCTGGGTTGCAAATAAGAAATGCTTTGAGATGCCATTGAAGTTTCCTTTCTTGCAGAGGATATATTCCTGATCAGCTTGAGATGACCAATGCTTCAAGACACCTTGATCAGCCATCCAAAAGACTAGCATCCTAGATGCACTATCATAAACTATTCAACAATAATCAAACTAGATCACCACGTCACACATGTTATATTCTAATTAGGTTTGGGGCAAAAGTTTGCGTTATACACCTAAAAACCTAGGAATCACCAAAGTGAACCTCTAATCACGCCACCTTGGTACCAAGACAATCTTATAAATAAGCATCTTCACTACTATAAAATGCAAAAACGTCGTCATTAAATAAACATTGGATGAAAGGTAAACTGATGTATTTATAGGTCTAGTGGTATTTTTATAAATATGAGAAAACTTATAACATTAATTCCTATTATAATACGTCTAAACTCATGTAATATCTCAAAAAAAAAAAGAAGAAAAAAGAAAAGTTACTGAGGGACCGAGGTGAAAATCTTTATTTTCATTGAGATCATAATATAATTTCTTATTCTTTAGAAGGGCCTTTTTGAAGGCAGTGTAAGGTCGATGGGGTCAAAGTGCAAATTTTTCCATTTTCTTTTATGTATAAATTTCTCTAGCCGACTTTCCCCTTTAGTGTGTCCTCTTTCTCCCTTTCATGAAGCTTCCTTCTCTCTCTACTCCAGTGATCTCTAACCAATCTCGATGCTCCATCGTCATTGTCCTCCTCTTCTGGCAGTCTCTAGTGCCTCCTCCCCCACAAGTGTGTGTGCTACTTCTCCCTCCAGCCAAAAGCTCCTCTACAGCTGCAGTTGCTTAACTATCAATCGAATCAATCCATCTTCAGTGCAGTGAGCTCCAGTGAGCTCCGGCGTCGATCTTCCATCCTTTTAGCTTTTTGGTGACCTTTCTTCTGCACTAAGTCAACTTATAGGAGTAGCAGCTCACCTTCCTCTCCTCTTCCTCTGGTGTTTCAGCCAGCAACCGGAACAGGCTTATCAACGACGATATAACTCTGGCTAAGCTCCCCACCTATACTTTGGAGGGTGGTGAGTAATCCTAGAACAAAAGATCTATTTTATAGCTTACTTGCATCAAGTTTTCAAGATGGTTTACCTAAAACCCTAACCCTCAAAGTTGAGGTATACTAAGATATTGCTATTCTTCAACTCCAAATAAAATTCCTTTTGATGAATCAAGAACACCAATGGCAAATTTTTGGAGCTTTAGCTTTCTAAGGATTTTTTAAGGTGAGTGGACAATCCTCCTCACTTCATGATCCCATTAGTAAATATAAAATAATTTTATTATATGGAATATTATGAATCCTGTTAAATAATAGAATTTTTCTATATATTAATGTGGTTTTGAAAGTATATTTATTGGCAATCCTATTTTCTACTTGATAAGTAGATATGAAAATGCATTAGTAGATTTATGTATGTTTTGATAAATGTTGCTTACTTGAAATAGTATTTTCATGTTACATGATATCTTTAGATTATTAGTTTGAAATACTGGACCCATTGAGAAATTTATTGGTAACCCTCAAGTGCACTTGTGAACAAAACATCTTATAGGTGAGATGATGGATTATAATGATGTTTACAAGTGAGATAGATGGATAGAGGCGAGATGGATGGATTATGATGATGGATACATGTGAGATGGATGGATTATGATGATGTTTACAGGTGAGATGGATAGATTGGAGTAGTGTGATGGAGTTATATTTAAGATGTATAGTTACCTCTGGGAATTTTTCCATTGGGGTTCTAGTTGGTTGTTTTGTATATGCATTATTATATTTTATAAAACTTATTGAATATTTTCTTATGTTCACATCGTGATGGATATTTTCCACAGTATCATGTATTGTTGTATATTTCATTTTGTTAAATATCATATTACAATTGTTTAACTATCTTAATGGATGAAACCTCCAAACTTGTTGTGAGGTTATGACTTTTAAGTGGGTAAGCATATTTTCACAGACGTATATATATACTTTCGAATATGGTTTTTAAATGGGATTCCTGGGTGATCATGGGATTGATTACTCACTGAGCTTCCATGAAACTCACTCCTTCATTTTCATGTTTTTTCAGAGCTAAAGGATATTCCTGTTATTCCTCCACGCTGTCCTGACTCTTGATTTGCTCACTGACCGCGTGGATCATACCCAACAGAGATTTAAGGTACAACTGTGGTGTAAAATCATGGTAGTTGGTAGGAGTTTACATGCATGTGATGTGGTTAATGAGTGTCTAGTAGAATGTAAATTATGTAATCTGGGCCATTGTATTTATTTGTATCACTATATAGGTTGTGGTGGGCATGTAGCCCTTATCTGATGTACAGGCCTTGAGGCTAGGTGTTTGAAAAATAGAGGAAACTTTACCAGATTTTTATTAGAATTTTAATATATAAATATTCCATCATTGTTTGAAGAAATAGCAAGTCATTGGTATGTTATTTGCATGGTAAGACTTGTAGGGGGTTTCCTGATAGAGGGGATTTCTTAATGGTGACCTTCTACACTGATTAAATTCCATGGATCAAAGTGTGACAACTCAATATCATGTTTGATGTCAATTTGAGTTAAAGAACTGATGTACTTTTAGAATTATTTAATTCATACCATTTTGCTTTGAATCATCTCTAAAAGTTATGACTCCTCAATTGTCAAAAACTTTTATTAATTTACTAATTGAATTCTTGATCAAATTGTTGACATACAACTAATTTATTAATATGATAATATTACGATTAATTCCTTCTATTTTACCAAGACTATAGATTTATCAAAATAATTTAAAATAAATTTGACACGCTTATATTCAGATATATGAAAAGATGCATAATAGACGTTTACTGATATGCAAAAAATAATTAAAAAAAATTCAATAGGTAAATTATTATGAAACGGTGGTGGTATTTTTGTAAATATGTTAAAAATTAATATATAGATTTTCATAAAAAATGATGTATAAACTTTTAAGACATTAGTTGTTTATGAGGAACTGACATAGATGCATGGGAATAGATGTCAAATCTTATGAATTAACCAACATTTGATGTCTAGGCATCTTTACATAACATGTTAGTTTGTCTTCCTAACTCTCATTCTACTCCCTCCTATTTGAAACATTCATTCAAAATCATTCTCAAACCCTTGTTGCACTTGTCTTCACTGTCTTCGATTGTCTTTGATCTTCTCATTTTAGATCCATTGCTAATTGAGGTTGGGAACTTCGTTCTTCTCACACTATTTTCTTTTCTTTGCTGTTAAGTTATATCAATTTTTTTTTATATTTTATTGACTTTGTACTTTGCTGGTAGTTTATAGTTTAAGGTTTAATTTTTTTCTCTTTTATTATTTAGTTTGTTTATTGGGAATTATTTGGATTAGGGTTTAGTTTTATGCTATGGCTCTTGACTGGTATAAGGTAGTAATCAATGGTCATGCCTTATTTTCTTAAATTAGCCTTGTAAAATATACTTATTATTTATGTGTGATAAAATTATACAAACTTCTATAGCTTTGATGCATAAAAATCAAAGGATTGTGATTAAGTTAAACTTAGAAAAAAAAACAATTTCAAGTTCATTGTGATTAAGTACATATGGTTGATATTGAGGTTGTATCTAAGCATATATATTTATACTGTCTAATGTTGTAACTATTTAGAGTATGAAAAATTTAAGCACATATTATTGATATTGAAAAGCCAAAACCTCAATTGAACTTAGATAGATCTAGAGTGATACTTATTTACCTTAATATAATTATAACGTCCTAAGATACTTATTAATCTTTGTTTTGATAAGATGATAACATACTCCTTGAATTATTATTTTATGAGGCTAACTTCTTTTTCTTTTTTCCTTTTAAACAAGAATATGGATCCTTTTCAACCTAGTGGTCATAGTGACGAATGTACGGGGGGTGCTATAATTATGAAGGAGATAACCCTGATGTGTAGTAGAAGAGAAAAGATAAAAGTTAAGTTCAATGCTAAGGGTCAGACAAATGGGGTTGGTTCATCCAAATATAAAAGTTACATTAGAATGTTGGCATGCATCAAAGTGCTAGTCAATACTGAGTAGTGAAAACAAGTACTAAAGGATATCAAGGAGAACATTTGGCGGGATGCCTTGATATATATTACTTATCTCCAATTTATGTTTAAGATATATATAACTATCTTAGAATAATTGTATATAAATATAATCTATGTATGTGTTGCCTTGTATACCACCTTTGACGTTGATGCGATGAGGAGAAAAGAAGTCATAAAGCTTATGAGGGAAAGGTGGAAAGACTTCAAGAGCTAGTTGATAAGGGATCACATTGTTGTCAAGAGGAAGGGTGATGAAAACCCCATTAAGAAATATAACTTCCTCGTTCAAAAAGTGTGAGATGATTTTGTAGAGTAGTTCCAGTTTAAGGCTTTTTAGGTAAATCTAGCCATCTTACCTTATATTTTTCAACTATTATGAGTAATTTGACCATTTTATTAACTATTTTTTCCCAATAGGTTATGGGTGCATCCAATAGGGAGAGACAACCAAAAAATAAGTATAAGCATTGGCATGTCTCATGGAGGATATGTGAAACTAGAGTAAGTTTTAGTGAAAGAAAAGATTGTAGAACAACAAGCTTCTCAATTTAACTCAACACTAGTTTCTTCCATATCTTAGTATGAATTATGGAAGAGAGTGAGGGTCAACATAAATGGTGAATATAACACCAAAAAGAGGCAGATAGTTGCCTTGAAAATTGTAAGTAATATGGAAGTGTTAATTGCTTAAGCAATTAAAATTGTAAGTAATTATAAGTGTTAAGTGCTAAAAAATATTTGTAATTGTATGCAATAGAATTCTCACATGCAGCAATCAACCCAAGGAAAGTTTACTCCATCTAGAAGGAAGGACATATTGACAGTTGCATTAGAAATTCAAGAGCATCCTAATTGTCTTAGGGGATCAAAGGATGAGTGGGTTTTAAAGCCAATTTTAGAGGATCACCCAAGAGTTGTCAAGGATCATCACTTTCTATGGAGGATCTTACTACAGAGATTACTACTCGAGAGATACAAAAAGTGAGACAGGAGACCCAAATCGAGATGGAAGAACTTTTTAAGCAAAAGATGATGGCTTACCTTTAGAAGATGGGTATGTAACCACTTGTCGACCTGAGGCCCGTAGACAATGAGGTAGAGTGTACCCTTCTCCCTTACTTAGTAGCCTGAAAGCCAACTGCTTAGGAGATCTTGACCTATTCACAAAGCTACCAGAGGTAAATGACTATTACTAAAAGCTTAAAGTTCCTTTATTATGTAAATAGTTTCTAATATTTTTTTTATGAAAAATAACATTATAACTTTTTCAATTTGATTTTTTTTATATAGGAAAGAGCCAAATGTCAACTAGCTCTGGCACTCGAGGACTATACAGTGACGTATGGGAGTGTTTTCCAAAGCCGTAACCTTAGTTGCAAAGAACTGTTGAGTGATCAAGCGAAGGTCATTGTTAACACTCCACTAGATCAGATTGCAAAACTTTCGGTACCAATAGATGAATTAGGAATAGTGGGTCAAGTGATTGGGACATACATCATATAACCAAAGAGTCTAATCATTTTTGGCTACAAATGTGTCATTTTTTGTCTAATAAGTAATTTTTTTGAAAGACCTAATTTTAATATATCTTTAATATCTAAATTTCATAATTTTATACATGTCTATTACGTATCTCACCATGAAAAGAATGAGAAGAAGGGGGAGGAGGTTAAAGAGGTTGTGAGTAAGAAGATAAAGGAATCAATGACTTAACCAACTTAGTCAATGCAGCCCCAAGAGATGCTTACTATGGAACCAAGCAAAAGGTTATTTGTTATGCCTAAGAAGATAGCTAGTGATGATTTTTTTCCAAATTCATATGGATGCCAAAGTCATGGGTAATGAATATGAAATTTTGGTGACCAAGGACAATGTCTTGCAATTCTTATCCATGGAAAAGATAAATATATCTTGTGTCTAGCTTCTTGAAAAGTGAGTTTACCTTTAACTTTCAATTCATAGTTTTATTTATATTATACAATTCAAAGTATTTTATTAATTATTTCCTTGTAAAGGTTTCTGCATCATGACTATGAGATCAAAGAACCAGATGCCTATAGATTCCTATGTTGATAGTTAATTGCACAGGTAGGCTCCACCTTTCGCAAGAGATTAGAATACATATTGCAAGTCCTGTAAGAAAAGAAGCAATGTGTTCTTTTACCATTTATTGAGGTGTAAATATCTAATTGTTACAATGGATAAACGCTTAGTTTATTATATTACTTATTTGATATATTGTTATTGTAGGTATCATTGGATGTTGTGCACAATTTACACAAAAAGAAATGTGGTGTATTGGCTTGATCCTTTAGGACATCTGCTGTGTAAGGATATCAAGAACTTAGTTGACTTGTGAGTAGATTTGTAAATTAAAATTTAGTTTTGGAATTCATATCATATATGATTTTCTTTATTAATATACTAGTTTTTTGCATGAATTTGATTAAACAAATATTTTAAGATTCATTTTTTTCATGGGTGGCTATAGCCTAACACAAAATGAATCAATGTAAAAGTAAATTTTTTTATCATCCCGAATACCTTTGATAATAATTGAAGTAATTTTGAGAATTGAAATAGTTATTTGAGTGCATATTTGATTTGTTGTAGTGTCGTCATCTACAAAGAAATGTGGATTATGGATACTTTGTAGTGAGGTATATGAGTGACATAATCACTCAAATAAAGCAAAACCAAGATCCACAGAAGGTAACAAAATATTTCACTCTTATTGATTTAGCATTACCTTTAGCATTACTCTTATTGGTGGAACTTAATGAAGCCTACCATCTTTATTATTTTCACTTCAATAAAAATTATAATAATGTCCTTAAATAGTTAATTTTTTACTAAAAAATTGAAACATCTAATGTGTTGTCTAGTTTGAATTAGGCAAAAAGTGGGTTATGGTTGAGTTTAGTTTCCCTTTTAGGGGTAAGTAGTATGAACATTATATTGTATATGTTTTATTACTTATTACTTATTGTATTCTAGGGATGGAGCTTTGGACATAAGTAGTACAATAGTTTTTTAAGACTGTAAGTGGTGATAGTGGGTGTCTAAATGTCTTAGTTGGTCTATAGGTTGTGCTATGTATATCTTTATAATCAAAATTATGTCAAGTAATGAGTGGAATGGTTAAGCACTTATTAAATATTATTTGGTAATGGTGTAAGTGTGTGTAGTGGCTTGGAAAACATTGTTTTATATGTGAGAGGGCTAATTTGCTAGTTGTTATGATTTAAATTTGACTTTATAAAAGACTTGTGACAGCATAGGTGATGGTGTATTGTTATGATTTAAGTTTCATTTTATAACAAACTCATAAAAACTAGGGGAAAATGTTGTTTACTCACTTGTGATATAACTTCATGTACTTTTTGTCCTCCATTGATGTAAAGTGTCAAAATTGATCTACTTGTGATTTACTTTATTAGTACTTTGTCCACCTAAACTATTTATTGTTATTCTCATGTCTGAGCACATAACTCAAATTAATGTTAGTCTTGTATAAACTTGCAGCCTTTTGGAGGAGATACCAATCCTTATACTCAAGTAGAAATTGACCACATTTGATACCAATGGGCTAAATTTCTCCTACTCAATTTAGTTGAATAATTATATAGAAACAGAGTGTAATGTAATTATATAGAAATAGAGTGTAATGTATTGATTTTAACATTGTTATTTTGTAATGTATTGAATTTTTTATTGATCCAATAAAATGTATGTATGATATTAGTTGGATGGTTATTTTTTATAAAAATGTAGCTAATGGCAAGTCTTTGTAAAAATATGGCTTGGAGCAAGTTTCTATAAATGGAAAAACCAAAATTATTAGATGTCTATTTTTACTTTTCAAAAAAGATGAGTTAAGAGAAATGACATTGCTTTTTTAATCAAACAACATCCTTAATGCCTTAAACATTGGTTAATACAAAAAAATTGATGTTGTTAATTTTGAATTATTTTGTTTATTTATTGAAAAATATTTAATTTTTTTATACTCAAATTATTTTGTTTAATTTTATTTACAAATAAATTATTCTCTAATAATTAATTTTTTCTATTCCTAATTAAATAATTCCATTTAACTAAGACTATAGAATGATTCAAGGATTTAAATATTATTTAATTAGACAAAATAATTGAAGAATTTAAGTATTATTATATGGACAAAATGATTCAGAAAAATAATTAGTCTTTGGATAATTTATTTATGAAAATTGTAATATATTATCTGAAAAACAAAATGGATAAAAAAAATTCAAAGTAAATGAGACGTGGTGTGCTATACAGGTAAATAAAAATTAAGACATCAACTGCCTTAAAAAACTGACGTAGAAATAATGCTTGTTTTTTATTAGCAACTGGCGTACATTTCATATATTTGACGTTGGTAAAAATTGGCATCAAAAGTCTGCCATTTATAAAAAGTTTTCATAGATCTGACTATCTCTCTCACTCCCTTGCTGGTTTGAAATCCTAGCTTTATGCCCATCCATCTTTGGCGATTCAAAGGCACTCTCCCTCTCATTTTCACTTGCACTTTCTCGCTAACCACTAAAGCCTAACTCACTCTCACTCTCTTTCTCTCGATGGTTTGAATCAATCTTCTTTTTCTTGCTCTCTCTCTATTTCTAATTAATAGTTGCTTTTCTTTTTGAATTTTATTAATAATTGATGTTGTGTAGATGAGATGAATTATATGCTGATTATGTTTAATTGTGTTTCCTAGTTATTTTTTAATTTTGGATCGTACCAACCGGAAGATGTAAATAGGTTACCAATGAGTGTGGAATATGTTAGGTGTGTGTGTTGCTATATTTGTAGCCATAGATTCACATTGAATTTCAAAGATACAACAATCACAATATCAGCTACTGAAATCCATCATGAGCAAAATGAATCACAATAATATATTATGTAGAAAATCACGTGTAGATTTGAATCGCAACTTTGTAGTTCAAATGTCAATTTGAATCGGACTGGAGTGAAAACATCTGGTACTTTTCAAAAACTTGCAATCATGATCACAAAATATAGTTTAAATTGCAATTAAAATTGCTTGAGTTCAAAAACTTTTAGGTAGTTAACCTATAACTATGATCATGATCATGAATCACAGCTCAAAATGCTAGTCATGATCACAAGGCCAGAGTCTGTTTTTTAAAAAAGTTTGTTTTGAAATTGAATTTTTATAAAACCATTTTGAAATTCTTTCAAAACCTTTTCAACACTAAAATTTCAATCCATAAACACAATTCCAACCTTAAATCATTTAAGAACAAATTGAAATATTTTTGGTGAAATAATTCAAGGATTTTTCAAATTAAAATCATCCAAAATTGTTTGCTTACCTGTGTATTTGTTGAAATTTAGGTTAGGTACTCATGAATCCTAGGTGGATGTTTGTCGATTGGTTAAGTGATGAATATACAAATGAGATTGAAGAGTTTATTAGATTTGCTATTGATCAACATGCTATAAATAGTATTGAGTTGATCAGATGGCCTTATGTGAGATTTTGTTGTGTTAAGAGAATAAAAGTCAAGGAAATAAAAGGTCATTTATTTATTCATAGCATTGATAAAGGGTATACATGATGGATATGGCATAGTGAAAGTGAATTGTTTAGCATATCTAATAATTATCAAGACAAGGGAGGGTACCAAAACAATAAAATTGATGTGGGTTTGGATGATTGATTGGAGGATATGGTGCATGATGTTGTTGAAAATAATTTTATTAAGTAGTTACATATCTTTCAAAGCATGTAAAATGATGTTGAAATACCTTTGTATCTAGGCTGTACTAAATTTACATGATTATCTGTTGTGTTGAGATTGTTCAACTTGAAAGCGGGCAATATACTTTAAGTGTGGAAATATTTGCTTCTGGAAGGTAATGAACTTCCAAATCATACGTATGAGGCCAAGAAAATGTTGTGTCTAATGAGTATAGAGTATAAGAAGATACATGTTTGCCCTAATGATTATGTATTATATAAAAAGAAGTATAAAAGTTTATATGAATGTCCAAAATGTGGGGCATCACATTACAAATTGAAGAAGAATGATGTCATGAAAAATAAAAGGACTTCGACTAAGGTGTTATGGTATTTTCTAATAATATCAATGTTTAAATGCATGTTTACTAATGCAAGAGATGCCAATAACTTAACTTTGCATATGGACCAGATAATTTTTGATGATAAGCTTTGACATATGAATGATTCTTCTCAAAGAAAAACACTTAATTCATCATTCTTTGAATTTGGTAATAAAGTAAGAAACCTTAGGCTTGGACTTTGTACAGATAGAATGAACTCTCATGGTGACCTGAGCAGCATATATAGCATATAACCTAGTCTGTTGGTGATATACAACCTACCTCATTGGTTATGTATAAAGCATAAGTATATAATGTTGTCATTGATGATTTTAGACCCTAAAAAACCTAGGAGACAATATAGATGTCATTTTGGCACTACTTATTGAAGAATTGAGGATGATGTGGGATGAAGGTGTGTTAGTATTTGATACATATCATCAAAAGTCTTTTCAGTTACATGCCTTGCTCTTTTACACAATAAATGACTTCCTAGCTTACAAAAACATGTTTGAATATAGTGTCAAAGGACATAAAGTATGCCCTATTTATGAGAATGATACATCTTCTTGTCAACTGAAGCATAGAAAAAAAGATAGTGTATCTTGGTTAACGAAGATTTCTTCCCCAATCCCATCATTATTGGCAAAGAAAAGCTTTTAATGGGTCACCATAGGAGGGAAAAGCTCCAATGCCATTAACTGGGGATAAAGAACAAGTAAAAAAATATTGATGTCATTTTTGACAAACCCTATACATCTGCTAGTGAAAAGACTTCATGGAAAAAGAGGTCTATGTTTTTGGATGTTCCATATTGGCAAATCTTATTTGTGATACATAATCTTGATGTGATACATGTGGAGAGAAATATCTATGATAATCTCATTAGAACACTTCTAAACATATCGAGTAAGACTAAGGATGGAGTCAAAGCCAGACTAGACTTGGTTAAAATGGAAATATGAAAGGAATTAGCACCAGAGAAGAAGGGTCAACATATTTGTTTGCCTCCAACTTATCATACTATGTCTAAAAAAAGGAAAATAAGTTTCTGTGAGTGTCTACATGGTGTTAAGGTGTCATAGAGGTATTCTTCAAACAACAAAAGCCTTATTTTAATGAAAAATTTTAAATTAGTTAGTTTGAAGTCTTATGATTGTCATGCTTTAATGCAACAATTGTTACCAATGACTATCTAATCAATATTGCCTAAACATATGAAACACGTTATTGCTAGATTTTGTTTTTTCTTCAATGCAATATGTTACAAAGCCATTGACCTTAAGAAATTGTATGACTTGCAAAGGAAAATTTTTTTTATGTTGTGTCAACTTAAGATATATTTTTTACCATCCTTTTTGACATCATGATGCATTTGATTGTTCATTTGGTGAGAAAGATAAAACTCTGTGGATTGGTTTATTTGAGATGGATGTTTCCATTTGAGTGATATATGAAAATTCTAAAGGGGTATGTGAGAATCGACATCCTGAAGGATGTATTATTGAAGGCTATATAGCTAAAGACATTATTGAGTTCTATAGTGAATACTTACCAAATACAAAAGCTATCAGAGTTTTGAAGTCTCATTATGAAGGAAGAATTGTAGGTAAAGGTACACTAGGGACCTAAGTGGTGAACATCAATTGTGAAATGTGGATACAAGCATACCTTTACGTCCTGTATAATAATGAAGAACTGAAACCTTACTTAGATGAGCATATGACCCTTACAAGAAAGTAGAATTGAGTTTGTTTGATTTCCATTGAATAATGGATTCAAGCTGAACACAACTATTCCTTCATCACTTAGTTCTAAAGTCAAGTTCATTTTTGATTGACACAAACACTAAATGATTTTTCTAAGACTACAAGATGGTTAGCCCATGTGTCTCGCATGAGGTCTTATCTTATCATGGATATAACATTAATAGGTATTCTTTCTATACAAAGGGACGGAATAATTGGAGCCCTATACAAAATAATAGGATTACTTTAGTGGCTTAATCAATGCATATTTCTAATTCCAAAGATAAAAGCCCTATATATGTAAATATGTCATATTATGGTGTCATTGAAGATATATGAGAGCTTGACTACATTAAATTCAGGGTATTTGTGTTTCGATATAAATGGGTTTAGAATAATAATGACATTCAAGTTAATGAGTTAGGGTTTACATTGGTGGATCTCAATAAGGAAGGTCATAAGGGGGAACTATTCATAATGCCATCCTAAGGAAAACAAGATTTTTAGCACAGACCAGACTGATAAGAAGTGGTCTGTAGTTCTTCAAGGGAAGAGACAAATTGTTGGTGATAGGGATGAAGATGACATAAGTAATAATATTGAGAAGACTCATCCTTTCTCTTTAGGACTCCTTTTGGTGAATGATAAAGGTAACTTGGAGAAGTACTATATGTGAAATGATTATAGTGAAGGGATATGGGTTGAAGATCTTTTTAGAGAAAAAAATTAGGAAAAATTAAAAGTAATTAATTATGTGTTTATTGTATATGTAGACAAATATATAGTTTTTACTTTATATGCTTATACTTGATATATTATCTGTTTATTGTATATATAGGCAATCAGTTATATAATTTTTAGTTTAGAATACTTGATTATGTGTTTACTTATATATGTAGGGAACTATTTAATTTTAACACATTAGTTTTGTATAAACATGTAGTAATGTCACATCCCAATCCATGGAACGTGATTGGCGTAAGAGGTCACTAGTAAGAAACCTCCTACAAGCCTGATAATGCAAATTATACTATATAAATGCATGATTAATCATTCATATGACAACTGTACCGAAAATCTGGTAGAGTTTCCTCTATTTTTTCAGACACCTGGCCACATGGCCTACACAAACATCAAAGGGCAACATGCCTATCGCAACTTGTATAATAGCATAAAATTATACAGTGGCCCAGACTATACAATAATAACCTACTAGGCATTTAGACAAAGCATACAGAACATGCGCATGCAATCCTATCCAATTGCCAAGTCACATTACCATTTTTATACCTTTTAGTCTCTACGGATAGTGGTCTACAAAATGGGAAGGCCAGAGAGGCTTCTGACTCTGAAAAACATGGAAATAGAGAGAGTGAGTTTCTAGGAAACTCAGTGAGTAGATAACCCCCTAAAAATCAAGTATATCAATATAAATATAAGTATAAATACAAATATAAATATAAATATAA
>JANHAO010016441.1:0-14378 GCA_026873985.1 Saraca asoca
AAATATCTGTGTCCAGTTTATCTTCATTCTTCTCAATTTTACTTTAGTTGTGAATCTGCTTTGTACCATAATCATCCTAACAATAAATAAGGCAATGGATTAGGTATGAATAGACCTAACTCGATCTGAATGTGCTGAGGATCCGTCGTTCTATATCTGTTAGAAATCCAAATTATTAAGAATCTAACAAAATCTGACTTAAAGGCCTTCTTTTAATTAAAAAAATTTAATTGTGAAATTTTATTTTCTAATTAAAAAGAAAAGTATAATATTATTTTTTCATATTAATAATAATTAACTTATTATAAAATATGTTATTCAAGTGGAACTAATGCAATATTTAAAAAGAGCCAAAATTTATTGGATATTTAATGACTAGACCTAAACTAAAATCATTAGATAATAAATCTAATTTAGATTTGATCTATTAAATAAATATACATCAATTAAGGTATGATCCATTGGGTCTAAAGATATTTTTATTATCTCTATTTGTTAATACTTTTTATATGTCTATCCAATATTATTAAATTTTTAGTGGGTCTCCTATTTGTCCCTGTATGAGAAAATTCAACAATAAAGAGAACCATTGGAGTGAAGGGCTTGTGGTTTGAGGTTCTTTTATCCTGTACATTTTTCAAGCTTTTTTTGTCAAAAAAATTCATATACAACTCTTTAAATTTAAAAGTATTTTTTATAAAGTTTTTTAATAATTTATACTTTAATTCCTATATATGAATTTTGTGTATAAATCTACCTTTAAAGATTTGTATAACTACACTTATTATGAGCATATCTCCTCTCATAATAAGTTTTATAAAAGAGAATTACACTAGCGCTTGATGCTCCATAGGTAATATTAATTACGATCAAATCATGTGGTCTATTGCAAATAAATGAGGCAATGTATAGGGGATTGCATTTGGAGAAAAGGAAGTAAGTAATTAGACTAGGCAATCCAACTGCATTACTTTACTCCAGTATTTATTGACCTCCCATTAATTATTACAAGCAAGTTACAAAAGCAATTGGACAACAGAGTGTTGTTTCACTTCAATTGCATCATTTTATGAGTGGGGACGAAATTAGATGAAATGTTTTTATAGGGGTTGAAATATAATTTATTAAAAATTTTAATGAAAGTATATTAAATATTATGTATGAATTTTTTATAAAAATATCAAAATTATAGATAAATTTCTTATAATTTTCTCCAACTTCTAGGTGTCTTTAACAACCGCAAAGCTAAATCATCCTTGACCCCTGCTTATGAGGAATTTGTAGAGGATAAAGGTGGTAATTTTTTATAGAGCTTACATGGTCATTATGCTAGAATTTTCTATATTAGACAACAATAATTCAAATTATTTGTTCAATTGGATAATTGAATATTAAAACAATATTGTATAATGGGTCAATAAATAGTGATCATGTACTTGGACCTTAATTAATACCTTGACCAATTGTGAATATTAGATATGTAAGTCTTGTAACTTAGCCTACGATAATGAGTTAGTTGGTCCTGTAAAATTATAATAAGGTAAGTTCCTACTCACACCCTAGTTAGTGTTGTAGCCACCCATTTAGGATACAAAATAGTTTTGATCTCCTTTTCTCTATTAAGGTTCATGAGGAGTGAACTTGACTTAAAGTTTTACTTCATAGATTTTCAATCAACATCAGGAATACACTGTGTTTGATAATTTTAATTCTTTTGCACAGATTTTATGCTTTGTGACATGATCTCACAAATAAGGTTATTGGCTATTTTATTCTTGCAATTGGAATTAAAGCTAATTTTTCTGTTATGTTACAAGGCTAAATTTGTTCAAAATTTTATTTAACAATTTTGTGTGTTAGAATTGTTGATGAATCCATAATTTATGATGAAAAATATTATTGGTTTTACATAAATAATTTTTTCTATTTTTTTATGTTGATATTTTGCATAGATTAATTATACTTTTCTGTTTGTTTTGAGATAAAATCACAAATTGGACTAGTCTAGATTTTCTAGAAATTTGCATTCACAAATTCGAACAATTTGAAGTGAAATTGTTTAAATTGACTTGTGGTTTCATCTAAAAAGAGTGTAACATGCAAAACACATGAATTAATTTGAACAAAATTGATAATTAAATGGTTTTTTTAATTGAAATTTTGAATTGAACCATGGTCATTTAGGTTTTAGCCAAGTTTTGTCAAATCCAACCTAATTTCACAAGTTTTGTTCATATTGATTGATAATTTTATGTGAGAATGATAAACTAAACAAAACTTCTAAACTAATTTGATGAAAACTGAATTGGATTTGCTCATTTGTATGTGAAATTCAAACAATTTTTTTTCCTAGTGCAATTTAGTATTTGTTGATTGAATTTGAGGCATGTTTCTTCTATTTTCAGTCAAATTAGTTAATAGGTTATTTGTAGATGAATTTGGGGAATAAAGCCCACAGAAAAAAAAATTTACAAAAAGATGGTTGAATTTGGAAAATTATGAACCAAGGTTCAAAGGAAGCCAAATGGGTATGACTAACTTGATACAGACTAAGTGGGTTTGGTAGAAAGAGTTTCTCACTTATGATGCAAAAATCACATGTGGCAGAGTGTCACAAGCTGGCTTGTTAACCAATTCGACAGGAAAGCATGTTCGATTTGAGACAAAATTTGATGTAAAAATCAAGCATGAAAAAGAGGTCCTATGGTGAGAATCTGGGAGCAGATGCACTTGTATATATTTTTTTTCATATTTTCCCTGTTTTTAAGGTGTTTTTATCATTTTAGCATAGATCGTTTGTTTAATACAAGTAGAAAAGAATATAGTTACGATCTTTGCATTTTTATCTTTATACTCATATAAGATAGTGCATTAGAACTCTTCTAAGACAAAAGTTTTTATGTCAACTTGGAAAAAATGTGTCTATTTGTACAATTAGGACTTTGGCTCAAAATGCTATCTAAGAGAGGCACATATGGTGACAGGCTGGGCATTGTGGCACATGTTAGGTATTAGAGTGTGGTGGTTTAAAAGCTTCTCCTACACACTTAAAATTATACATGAGGCTTATATTAATATAACAGAGTTATCTCTCTTCTTATTTAAAAAATCTTTTCTTAATTTACATTATAGGTTACTTATGTAAGGTGTTCTCTGAAACTTGATATACGTGGATGCTTCGATTACACACTCATGTTTGCTTATGGACATGTTATGCATAGGGTTTCATTGTATCAGCAATCAAAATCTATTTTATATTGTTATCTATCCAAGTGTGGCTTAAGTTTATTAGAAAGCTAGCGTGTTGGCTAAGAGTTAGCATCATGCGCCACATGGCATGGCTAAAAGAGCAATTGGCCTATAATAGTTGGTATTAGAGCTCGGTTGTACTAGAGAAAGTCGATCAGACATGTTATCAATGGTAGATTTAGCTTGTTAAAAGCATAAAAGACTTATGAGTACAGTAGACACACATCAGAATAATAAAAAGATGTTACGGAGGACTTGACTGAAAGGGTAGCTAGAGGTTGGAGTAACTCAAGGGCTAGTGGGTAAGATATTACATTTGAGAGGACATAAATAATGCATTAAGTGTAAGCATGTGCAAAAGTTGATGGGCTTGCTATATAACATGAGGCATTAATTATGTATTCATTTATAGTAATATTTGCATGAATGCAAAAACACTTAAGAAATTGAATGAATTGACGACTTATTTAGCAAAAGGAAGCCCCAGGAGAAGCCTTGATCTTACAAAGAAAGCTTGACCACATCCATAAGGGACATATGAGCTGTCGATGAAGCCATGGTCATGCTAGAAATTGTGGTCACAACAGATAGTTGACCTTGTGGGATGACACATTTTTTATGATATATTGAACAAACAAATCTATATAGTAGCAATCAAATCGTGTCAGAGGGCATGAATCCTACTCGAAGTAGTAAACCTAGAGGGGAAAGGGATAGTCCATAGGGGATCATTTATGCACAATAATCACATGGGTATAATGAGCAAGTTACAATGCTCATTCAAAAAATTCAAAACTATATGCTAGAGAAGCTAGCACATCATAGTCAAAGGATAAGCAACAATGATAAAGTAGCGAGCTAGAGCTACATAGTCAGGTGGTAAAGTAGTGACAATGACTTGAGGCATAGCAGGCTAGCATTACATAGTCACAAAATAAACTTTGTGGCAATGACCATAAGGTTTATAATTGTTCATGCACAAGCAAAGTGAAGCTTGAGCTAGACCGGAAGATACTTTATGCTCAACCTCCATTAAGTCATTGATATAGGGGAACTATCAAGAAAATTTGCTTGAAGAAGAAGCCATCAGAAAGATGCACTTACAAAAAGAGTCATAAAAAATATCTAGGACTAGGCTATGAGGGCTAGATTAGAAAGGATGTCGCTTAGGAAGTGCCAATGTAGGGCACTTTGATTATCAAAGAAATGGCTAAGAGGGCTAAAATACTAGTGAGTGACTATGAAAGTCGCAAAAGATAAGCAAGTATTAACTTTAAAGAGATAAGACTTGAGTGTACAAATTTAGGAAAGGTTATGAGGGCCAAGATGCTAGATAGCATTAACTATGAAAGACTGTGTTGGTTGAAGATAACATGAAGTGCCAATTCAGAGAGGGTCAAGAGGATCTAATCGAGTGTGAAAATAGCATAGCGAAGCATAATAGATTGATCAAATGCGAGTAGACTTATGAGTAAGAGATGAGACTTGCAAGTAAGCTATATTTTGTTAACAATGTATGAGACTTGCATGAAAGCAAGGCATGAAACTTGTCTATTTCATATCGGTGGTATGAGGTATTGGATTTAAGGCACACTTGGCAGTAGAGATCCAAAATGCCAAGCAAGCATATAAAAGGTAGCACACACTTAAGCTACATAGGTAGCAAGTCGAGAGCTATATAGGGATAGTATGTTGTAAGCTGTAGAGGCAATGGGACAAGAAATATGACAAAGGTGATAAATTGAAGATCTGTAGAGACATTAGCACATGAGTATATGTTAGGACAACAAAGTAGAGGTAGATCACAAAGTTTAAAGAGGCAACAAAGCCTAAGGCACTAAAGTTATGAAGGCAACTACTTAAAGTTTACTGAAGAATCAAAAGCTCGATGGTGTAAGTTCAAGGAGACAAAGTCAAGAAGGAGCTAAAGAGCAGTAAACTGTTGACTATCCTAAAAGTTATGTCAGGCTGAGGATGTCATTCATCAATGCCTCTTGAATTATGTTAGCTCAAAGATACAAGCACAGAGTGATCAAAGGAGAAGCTTAAGTAGAGCAAGCTGAAAAGCCACATGAAGATTTGAGAAGTTGCCCTCAATAGGAGAAAACCTTCATACAAGCTATGTCAGATTGAGACATCAATAAAGGTATTAACATATGAAGTGGAGGAGAATATCACAAGCCAACCTTATGAAGTAATTTAGCAAGCAAGCATGCTCGATTTTGGACAAAATTTAGCATAAACATTAAATATGAAGAGTAGGTCCTATGGTGTAAATTTAGAAACAAATGTACTTGTATAGCTTTTTTCATATTTTTCCTATTTTGGGGGTGTTTATATAATTTTTTTTAACATAGATTATTTGTCTAGTACGAGTAAAAAAATGTATAGTTACAATCCTTGCATTTTTATCTTCATGTCCACATGAGATGGTGTGTTAGAGCCCTACCAAGTTAGGAGAAAAACCCTTATATTAAATAAAAAAAAAGTATGTCTACTTGTGTAATTAGAAATTCAGCTTAAAATGCTCTTTAAGGGGACATATCTAATAACCTAAATGGATATTGTGGCATGGGCTAGGGATCAAAATATGATGCCTTAAAGATTTTGTATACACAATTAAAACTATGTAATAAGGTATTAATAAAACAAAGTTGTCCTTTTTCTTATTCAAAAAGTTATTTCTCGATGTACACTAAAGGTTACTTATGTAGAGTGTTTTTTAAGGCCCGGCATGCGTGAATGCTTTAAGTACATAGTTATATTTGCCCATGGACATGTTGCATATAAGATTTCATTGTACGAGCGTTTGAAATCTATTTTATTCTATTATCTATCCAAGTGTGGTCTGAATTTATTAAAAGACTAGCATATTAACCAAGAGATGACATTATGATTCCACGCGATCCGACTAGAAGAGCTACTGACCTGTGACCTAAAGGGGCATAAAGGCCACATGTCACCATAACAGTGGTGGGTGGTAGTGCAAATTACACTATTGAGCTCCGTTCTTCGAGCTTTTTTATGATATGTTTTTAGATTTTTTTGAAAATAAAAATATTGTAATTAATTTTTTCCTCTTATTTGAGTGTTAATTTGATTTTATTTGGACATAAAATTGTATTGTATGATTCTTACATGATATCCTATTGTACATAATTTTTGTGGACTGATTTGATGTTGTTTACATATTTAAATATTTTTGGATTGTTATAACTATGTACTCACCTATCATGGGACTAGTTATATAAAATTTTACTGAAATAAAATTTTTAATTGTTTTGAGGAGAGTACTATGTTAATAATATATATAACCTATCTACGCAATATTATTAATATAGTTTGTTGACGATAATGTGAGTGTTAGGATTGCTTGTTATATTCTTAAATTTTTTTTTATACTTTATCGGTGTTAGGTTTTGGGAATGTAATATTCAATTTTTGCATTATATTATGAAGTCCTAAATGTCATATTAGTATTAGGTTTCATAGTATAATACTGTTTGCAATTGCATAGTTTGTATTTTATGAGAAAAATGATAACATAACTGCGTTAAACATGCATCTTGAAAATTTATGATGAATTTTATAAATTGCTATTTCCTCCATCTTCATTACCTATGCAACTAACTTTCGTAAAAATAATGAATGAGACCAATTGTGAGGATTGAGATAAGTAGTTGAAATTATATTTGGCAATCACAAATTTGGATTTAGCATTGAGAGAGGAAGAGTTGATGATAGATGATAACTTTGTTGCTGTGCAAAAAGCTTTTCATGAAAAAAGGACATACTCTAATAGAGTATACCTGATGGTTATGACATATATAAAAGATAATACCATTAAGAAAAGCATTATTGATTCTCCAAATGCCAAAGCCTTTATGAACTCTATAGCTAAAAAGTTCATAAAGTTTGATAAGAATGAGAAAGGATGTCACGTCTCATTGATGAAGAAAACAACATGTAAAAGTGTTAGTGGAATGAGCACATCATTTAACAAGTGCACTATTACAATTGTCAGAGGACATGAAAATGGACTTAAGGAAATAGTTACCTGATCTAGCACGTTTTGGAGTCCTTTCTAACTCAAATTAAAGTTCTTAAGATATCATATCACACCCTAAAAGGTGAATGGACTATTAATGAGATAATCTTTATTGTCAGTTAAGCAAAAGATGACATGAAGATAGAAAGGTCATTATACTTACTTTATTTCACATGAATCAAGTGCTAAGTGTAAGAATAAGTCACACCTAATGAATAATAAAGAAATTTATTGTTGAAAAGCAAGAAAGCTTATATGAATGTGCAACATTATAGACTAAGATGTTTTAGCTAATTCTAGTGTGTTTTGAGTCTAATGTTGTGGATGTTTCATCAAACACTTGGTGGTTGAACGCAAGTGTAATCGTTTATATTATAAATTCATTATAAACACAGAGAAACAATAGGAAGCCAAGTGATTAAAAGCCAATAGTCAAATTAGAAATGGCGGAAAAGCGTAAGTTGAGCATATAGGTGTAGTTGCTTCAAGGTTATCTTTTACTCATATTAAAGTTAAGTGACATTGTTTATATACCTTCAATGGGAAGGAATAAATTTTAATTATCACTTTAGAACTATGAATACAGTTGCCATTTGGAAATAGAAGAGTTAATTTTTTTAGTAAATATTATGGTTGGAAACAAAAGAGGTTGAAATTAATGTGAGATCTTTAATGTTATAGCATAGGCATCTAAATGCTATCTCTAGAGAAAGGATGGAGTGATTGGTCAAAGAAGAAATTCTTTATGATATAGACTTATCTATTTTGATATGTGTGTTGATTGCATCAAGAAAGAAAGTCCCTACTAGAGCTAGAAAAGGAAAAGGACTAGAAGACTAAATGTCCTAGAGTTGATTCACACTAATCTTGGTAGACTGATTACACTAAGCACTATAGGGATACTGATACTTCACTTTCAAGGATGATTATTCAAGTTTTAGCTGGATGGAAGTCCTTACTGAAAGGTTGGAATCCTTGAATGCTTTCAAGGAGTTTAAGATTGAGATTAAACTCAAAATGAGAAAGAGAATTAAGTGTATCAATTTTGATATAGGTGGTGAATACTATAGAGATACAATAAAATTGATAGAAATCCTGATTCTTTTTTAGTAAGATATTTCTAAAATTGTAGAATTGAAGTTATATGCTCTATGTTTGAAACACTCATACAAAATAGGATTGCAGGAAGGTGGAACTACTCAATCATAGACATGGTTGAATGCATGTTAAAACATTTGATTATACTAAACTTTTTATAGGGCGTTACTTTAAAGGTTGTTGCATATATTCTAAATTACATCTTTAGTAAATTTGTATTTAAAACCCCATATGAATTGTTGTATAAGAAAAGTCTATCTCTGGCTTTTCTATGTTTAAGTTTGAAAGGTTGAAGTGAAGCTATATAATTCATTTACCAAGTAGATTGATCCAAAAATTATTAGTGTTACTTTATTAGATATTATAACAGCTACAAAGGTAGCAGATTTTACTATCCAACCCACACCACCAAGGTAATTGAAGTAGATTGTGTTAACTATTTTGAGGACTGGTTGAATAATGGGAGTGAAAGATCATGTAACATCTCTCTTGGAGAGATACAAGTTGTTATTCAACTAGCACTGTCACTAGTTGAAACAAGCCAAATTGATTCAAAAGATAATACAATATCACAAATGGTATAACCAATGATGGAAGTTGAAGAGCTTAAGCTCCACTGATAGAAGAAAAGAACCAAGTCTTGTAAATGAATAAATACTCTTGAGGAAATCCAAAGGGCTCACAGACTAGCAATTACTAATGACTATTTAGTATATCTGCAAGAGGACAAATTTGATGGCAATAATCTCACCAATTTTCTAGAAGTCATTTCAAATCTTAATTTTTTAAATGGACAAAAGTTATAAGTGACAAATTATTTTAATACATTATAACAATCTGTGAGATCTCATGAAATTACCCATCGATTGCAAGCCTATTGGATGCAAGTAGGCCTTTAAGGCCAAACGAGATGATCAAGAGGATTTTCAAAGGTATAAAGCGGATTTATGGCAAAAGGTTATACTTAGAAAGAAGATTTTAATTATAGAGATCTTTCTTACATATTTCAACTAAAGACTTATTTCAAGTTGTTATAATGTTGGTGAATCTAGAGCTACACTAGATGGATATTAAGACAGCCTTCCTGAAAGATGATTTGTTAAAAAAATTTTACATAAACCAATCAGATGGTTTCCAAGGGAATGGTAAAGAACACTTAGTGTGTAGATTGAAAAGATTCATATATGATTTGAATAAAATATCTAGATAATAATATCTCAAGATTGTTGCTTCTCTAGATAATGTATCTATTTTAAGATGGATGCAGATAGATTTATTATTCTAGTATTGTATGTTAATGATATTCTTCTTAGAAATAATGACACGAGTCTCGTGATTGAGATAAAGCAAATGTTGTCAAAATGTTTTTTTGTATGAAGGATCTTAGTGATGCCTTCTTCGTGTGGGGCATATAAATCTACTATGACAGATCCCAAGGGTTTTGTTGGCTTATCTTAAAAATTGTATATTGAAAAGATGCTCTAAAGGTTCAATATGATTTATGTGCTTTCAAAGTACTGTACCCTTCCAGAGGGGTAAGATTCTTTCTTAGTATCCTTAAAATGATGAAGAAATATCAAACATACAAAATAGGTCCCATATATTTCCATTGTTAGTAGCATGATGTATAGTCAATTTTGCATACATCCAGATATTGCTTATGTAATTGGTGTACTTAGGAGATGTTTAAATGATCCTAGTTAGAAACATTGGATTCCTATGAAGAAAATTATAAAGTACCTACAAGGTACAAAGAATTTTGTACTGACTTATCATAAATCTAGTGATTTGATTGTTATAAGCTACTTTGACTCTAATTTTATGAGTTATCTAGATGACAAGAAGCCGACATCTAAATACATTTTTATGATGGGTGGAAGAACTGTTCTGTGGAAAAATGTCGAGTAGTTAATTATAGGAACCTTTTACTATGGAGGCAGAGCATGTCACATTGTGAAGCCATTTGTGAGGTTGTTTGGTTAAAGAATATGATATATGGATTCAAGGTTGATGAGAGCATTTCTAAGATCTTAACCATATGTTGCAGCATTACTGTTGTAGTGAACTTCTTTCAAAATAACTTGTGTGTATAAAGTATTTTAATATTAAGTATCAATTTATTATAGAGAAAGTATGCAAACATTATACAAGTTGCCATGGATCGTATGCTTGCAAATACACTAACCAAAAGTTTAGGTGTAAAATTTTTGTGAATAAGTGGCTAGAATGAGTTTGATTAAGCCTTTCGATATTCAAGGTTAATAGGAGTTTCATGTTTCTTGTTAAAACAATGAACTAGTGTTATTATTATCCTAAGATTAGTAAAATGTTAATGATGTTGCCATATGTTTCTTATATATATATATATATATATATATGTTGTTATTAATTGTGTACATTATTCTATGGCATGTTGATAGAGACATTTAGAACCCATCTTATTGTTGTGCAAAGATTGTTGATTCTCATTTTGACATCTTGGGTGGATGCATGAACCATTTTATAAAGATATACAGATGATCACATTTGGCTATGTATGTTTTATTATTTACACATTTCATGTTATATTTTGATCATTAAAAGGTAAGTATTCAAAAGATATATAACATTAATATCCCTATTGGATATAATGATCGACATCATTAAATACTTATATTAGACCTATGGTTGTAACTATATCATAATTTTTTTTTTTGACATACTTTGTTATGCTTACAAATTGTTATCTAATAGATTGTTTACTACACTATGTTGTTTAAGTGGGAAATTATTAGAATTTCCTATATTAGACTACCATGGTTTAGACTATTTATTTTGGATAATAGAATATCAAAACTAATAGGTCATTAAATGGTGATCATGTAATTGGGTCTTAATTGATATCTTGATCAATTGTCGATATTAGAGATGTGAGTCTTATAATTAAACATATAATAATAGGTTAGTTTACCCAATAGGATTGCAATAAGGTAGGTTTTTACTTATACTTTAACTAGTATTGTAGCCATTCATGATACAAAATAGTTTTGATCTTCTTTTCCCAGCTAGGGCTTATGAAAAGTGAACTCGACTTAAAATTTTACTTCATGGATTCTCAATTAACATTAAATATGAATTGCATTTGATAATTTTTATTGTTTTGCACAAAATTTTATACTTTATAACATGACGTCAAAGATCAGTTAATTAGCTATTTCACTCTTGCAATTCTTGCACATTATACTTGTTCATGAGTTCGGTAGTTGGAATTTTAGACTAGACTTTTTATATTGTTATATGTCCAGCCCAACCTGAACTTTTTTTTAAGTTAGGGCTAGTCCAATAAAAGTTTATTTAACTAAGCCTTGAGCCCAATCCAAAAGTCTAATTTTTCTATATATTTTTTGGTACTTCAATTTTTATATATTTAAATTAAATACTAATGATAATTTTTTTTATTTAAAAATATTTTTTAGAATATAATATGATACTAACACAAATTTAAACACATATAAATGAATTTATATTTTATGTAATGTCATTGTAAATTTATTTATACTTGTGATTCACAAAATATTATCATGTGTCTCATAGTTTTTTGCAAGTGTAATGAGATAACAAAAATGTAAAAAAAAATATAGGATATATGATAGTATTTTGTGTGTCTTTGCATTAATTGTTGGTGTATTAAATATAAATCCTATGTAATTATCTGATTATGTTAAATTATATTTATTAAATAACTAAATAAATAGTTGAATACGGATTTGCATCGTGCCACAAAAAAGGTCAATTTGGACTCAAAATTTTGGCCCAGATTCAAACTTATACAGAGCTAGTTTGTTGGGCCGGGCGGGCCATCCTTTGAACAATGTGTCATATATCAAGCCTTATCTATTTCTGTTTTTAATATTGTTAATCCTACATTTTATCTTTTATTTTTACTCTAATATTCTTTTATAAAAAAATTGACTTCATTGTGGATCTCACACTTCTTTTTAAAGAATTTATGGTTTATGATGTATTATTCTTTATGTCTAAAATGGATGTATTGTTACATTTTAACGGGGAAAAAAAGGGAATATTTTTGCAAAAGATGCCCTTTTAAAGAGCTTGCCCTAGAAAAGCTTCACCAAATTTAATTCATGCGAAGGACTTATATCATCTTCCTCATCGAGTACGTACCTTAAAAAATATATAGGATAAATCTAAGATATTTAAGGACATGTAAGACAAAAATCATTCCACAAGCGCCCTGACCATCCAATCTATAAGTTTTGTATTTATGACAGAAAGTATAGAATACAGACACGATGAAAGTAAAAGTCAAATCCCATTATTTGAAGTAAAGGTGGTAAAATAGGTGAATGTCTACTAAATTATTTAATTTTTTCCATTTTTTATCAATTTAAATTTATTTATAATATTTAATGAATTAAATTAATGAATAAGATGTTAATTTATTCAATAAAAAGGTCATTCAAGACCTATCCATAACTATTAATTATCTATAAAATATATATGAAAATGCATATGATGTATTGAAACAATTTCTATAGTAATTTTATTTTTTAATGGACATTTTTTAGCAGATTTTAATTATTTTTAAAGTTATATTACACTCATTTTTTTTTGTAGATTTCATCTAATTACACTTATATTTTTTTTATTTTTAGAAATATATATCGAACTTCATTTTTCATATGCATTCACCTTCATCTTACTTCTATTTAAGCCTATATTTATCTCTTTTAATGTAAAAAAATAATAATTTAAATTTTTAATGTATATATTAGCAATGTTATTAACCATTATATTAACCTCACGAACCTTGGAGGCCCGTTTATAAGCTCTGCAAATTGTAATGGTTTCAATCCCATCAAACAAGTATAATTAATTTGAAATCAAAACTTCCATTTCTTGAAACATAATTCTAATTTTCTAAAATCTCAATTCAATTGTTAAGATTATTTTATGTTCTGTTTACTACTTATTGGGTTTCCCTAACCTATAACCTTTAGGTTAAACTTATAGAATTAACGAGTTCTCTTAAGAAAACTTACAACATATACACTAAAAAACTATAAAGGAAAACTAATTGAACTTAAAAAAAAAAAAGGAAAATCATTTATATTAAATGCCTACTTGACTAACTAATAAAGATGAACTAAAATTTGAGATGAGAATTAAAATATATTTTAAAATTTTAATTGTAATAAATTATATTTTAATAATAGAGTTAAAATATAATTTAAAGTTTTGATAGTAAAAAATTAATAGCAACAGTAAAATATAATTGTAATAAGACAATAAAAATAATAAACTAAAATAATATAAAAATAATGATATTTAAATGCATAAATGGATGGATTAAATATGATCATTTATGTATGGGTCAAAAGTCATAAATGAATAATTGGACCATTGTTGATCCATGCATCAGTAACCTAATCCAAATTCATTTAACCTATTTATTAGCCACCCTTAATTTAAGGTATATACTTTTGCCTACGTAGTGGTATATGATGTTGTTTGCAAATGTAATTAATTAAATAATGTGAATATTCTCATTAAGCATGCTAATATGAAAAACATGTTATAATTAAGATATAAATAAAAGTTCACGCTACAAGTAAAAAATTTAAGTACTAAGTTAAAAAATACTTATTTCATTGGATATTTCTTGAGTTATATATAGGTTCTTTGGTTGGTAAAATAATGGGAAAACACATATATTGCAATATAAAATAAAAAGTTAATAATATGAACATTTCGTTGGGCACTATTCTGTTCATTTTCCAACTTTTACACTAGGTGGAAGATATGATTTTTTTTCTCCAAATGCCTTCTCACCCAAATTTCACATATAAAATATAACATAGAGTATATCACTTCACATCTCTTGTTTTACACAATATACATGTATTTTATATACCACTTTCAATATTTATTCCTTGTATAAGATCACATTTATACATAGAGAGAGAGAGAGAGAGAGAGAGAG
>JANHAO010016442.1:0-14376 GCA_026873985.1 Saraca asoca
TTTCATTATTTTTATTTCTTAAAAATAGAAAATAGTAATCAAACCAAACATACTTTTTAAAATTTGAAATTCTGAAAATGAAAATTATTTTCAGGAAATGAAAATAGAAAACATTTCCTGAAACCAAACGCAACCTGATTTTTCCATTGTTTCTCTTTGAAATAATATTTGCTTGTAATGCCTGCAAGTGTTTAAAAGCAATAAAAGGAAGTAGTAAAGAAGAAGTTTTTATAAATGTTAAAAAAGTCCGAAACTTTCCAATATTTAGAAAGTTGAAATGTTTAATTAACCAGAAACAACTTTAGAATTTAAAAATATATAATTTTAATTTTTAAGAGATACATCTTTGTATTTCAAAATATACAACTTTATCTTTTCAAAACAAACAACTATAGTTATTATATATTATAATAACTGTAGTTTTTTGTTTCAACCGTCACATTTTAAATTTTTATTTTAAATAAACATAACTATTGATTTATTTATTTTTGACATAAGGATTTATTATTTTTTTTCAAAAAAGCACAAACAAATATTTTTTTATTGAGTACATTTCCACCTTTATCTCTATTTCTAATTGTATCATGTTAAAAGAGTCATGTGAATTTATATTGCAAACTAATTTCGTCATTAAAAATTGGATTTGGCCCATTTAAGGCATAATATGCATTTTAGAGAGTAAAGTAGATAATCACAAAGGTTGGTGAGAAAATCAACAAAGTGAATAATTATAAATTTAAAAATTATTTTTTATACTTTTTATTTATCAAACTCTAAACCTTTTGATTTTCTCATTAATAACTGTGATGATTTACTTTATCTTCTAAAATACATTTTAGATTCAAATATTTACAAATTCTCATCATGATTTTCAAAATTTTGATCCCTTGAGATGAATATTATTTTGTTTTTAATAGTAAAAATGACAAATTATTTAATATACATAAACACTATCTTAGATTCTAATAATAACACGAGGAAAAAAAAAAAAAACCTCGAAATAGCATTAAGTGTCATTGCATTGCTCATCGTGTCAGCTAACATAAACATGATTTGCATAAATAAAGAAAATTTCATGGACCATATCTTACGAAGCTACACTTACCTTATTGAATGATCAAATATCTAATCTCATGAAAAACCCAATGGATAATTTTATGTTCATTCGTTGACATAAATTATAACATTTTACACATACTGTCCATTTTAGATACTTAAAAAAAAAAAAAAAATCTATGGCAGGAACTGAATAATGTTACCATGCTGGTTTCATTTGTAGAGTTATGGAAATCCTAGATGATACCGACTATTAATGCAATGCACCTTAAGATTTTCATGCAAATTGGAATTTAAAAAGATGTCTATAGTTTGATAATTACTTAGTTTTAAAAAAAGTATATGATTTATTTTCATTAAATAGCAAAAGAGACAAAAATTTCAATTTCATTAAGACACTTGCAAAAGTAAATTGCCTTTATCATGTGTTTTTTTAAGGAAAGAAGAATTAAAAAAAAACTATTAATTACACATTTATTATTCCCACAAAACAAGAGAGAGAGGCAGAGACCAAAAAAAAAAAACAGTTGCAATAATTGGGCTTCAACTGAAAAAAACAGCATTGATTTTAGAGGACATGCATCTGCGCAATCTTCTGAAGAATTTAGAGAAAGATATATCAACAGGAAACATTTAATCATTTTTATAATTTTTTTTATGTTTTTTAAATTTTTATGAAATTTCTTTGAAGGTCAAGTAATCGCCCTACACGGTTATATCATTGTCATTCTTATTTTCCACAGGAAATTGACAAAATTAAAAAATTTAACAGATTTATTTTAGAACAGAAACAAACAAAACTTTGTTCAAGTACAACTCATTGGAAACGCCATAACTTGGACAAGCTAAATAATTCCTACGGCGTATTTACAGCCACAAGAATACCAAGATTTTTCTCACTCTCCATAGAACCTAAATTGACGGCAACAATTTTAATTTTAATTATTTTCACTCATAAAATTTCATTTTACCAGAAATTCATCACATATAACTCAAATGATTATGAGTCTGTTTGGCGCAAGTAGTTGAAAAGCTAGTTGATAGCTGATAAGTTAGTTGTTAGCTATTTTATTAACTGCTAGCTATTAACTGTTAGCTGTTAGCTGAAAGCTGATAAACTAGCTGATTGTATTAGAAGTATTTGGTAAAATTAGCTGTTGAGTTAGCTCATAAATGTAAAATGACATAAAAGGATATATTGACATTATTAAATATATAAAATATATTACTTTTATTTTTATATTGAAATCAAATTGATATAATTAAGATATTTAAAATAAGAATATAATTATCTAAAATTTAATTAATTATATTTAATTATATCACATATTATTTATTTATTTACTTATTTATTTTTTATTTATGTTAAATTAATAGATGTAGGTCAAATATGTAATAATATTTAAGTTTTTTTTATCCCTTTTTAATTTTGTGAAAAAAGAATAAATATTAAAAATAATATAATATTATAAAAAAATATTGATATATAGTGCTTGAGTTTTTTTATTTTCATGAATTATCTTTTCAAATAATTTAGTATTTATATTGATTAATTAGGAATGAATTATCAATTAATTAAAATAAAAGGAATAAATTTAGAAAAATAATTAAAAGTTCTATTTTAATAAGTTAAATATTAATTGGAGTAACTTATTAAAAGAAAACTTTTTTTTCTAAAAAGTTAGTGTATCAAACACCTTTAAAATAAAAAATAAAAAATTGTTTGACCAAGTCAAGAAGATAAAAATTAACTATTTTAGTGTGCAAATATATATCTAATTAATCACAATATGTTTGAATCAACAAGTCAGACTTACATTTCAATTCAGAAAAACATGGGAAATCAGATCTTCACTAAAATTCCCTAACCAATCTACAATTTTCATGAATATCAGTAAGAGAACGTCCTTCTGTGCATACGATCCCTTAGAATTCCGTTATACAGACCAATTCGGTTCGCCGGCATTCCACGAATTTCTGGAATTCTGTTTCGGCAATTGCTTGATACTCTGTTCGGCTTCCTCTTCTCTTTTCTGGGCTTTTCAAGTGATTCTTTCACATTATCGGCAAACTTCACTTTCTTCTTCTTTTTCTTTGTTTCCTTCTTATTTTCTCCTGAAAACCCAACCCAACCCAATCACGTAAGCACACAGGAGGAAGAGGACGGAAAATAAAAAGAAAAAAAAGAAAAAAAAGCAGAGGATCTTAGTTTACCTGAAGACAAGCAGGAGCGTAAGATTTGTTTGCTTGATTTTTGCGAACTTGAATCCCAAGAAACTTGAAATGGTGGAAAACTGTTGTGCTTGCAGAAAGCAAGAAAAAGCAAAGTGCTTGAAGCAACCATGGCGGTAGTAAAAACAAGACCTTGCGAAATTGAAGCCATTGCTGAAGAACAGAGGAGGTTGACGAACACAGAGTAGTTATGTTGACCCGAAGAGGAGAGAGTCTTTATATACAGAGAAGTGGCAGGTGCGTTCATAGGGGAAGAAGCAGAGTTTCGCGGGTGATGGAAAAGAACGAGGGCGTGCTAATCATATATTATATTTTTAAAAAAATATTAATTTACACGCGTCTTCAACAAAAAGTTTACACGTGATCCTTTTTAACCATCGGATTTATA
The DNA here is from genome assembly GCA_026873985.1 of Saraca asoca. Lineage (NCBI taxonomy): Eukaryota > Viridiplantae > Streptophyta > Magnoliopsida > Fabales > Fabaceae > Saraca > Saraca asoca. Next base: position 3,677 of record JANHAO010016442.1, read on the forward strand.
ATATAGAAATTAAAAAAAAAAAAGAGAAATTATAATATAACTTTAAGTAAATAGAAATCTTTACATCACAGTGAAATGCGTCTTTTTCTTGCATTTTGCAATAAAAAAGTACTATTCCAAAAGTATATTAAATCATCTTTAAAAGCACAAGAAATTAAGTGGTTTACAATTATGAAAATTTGGTAATAGATTTGACTCCTTGAGTTTATTGTTTGTTAGTGTGACTTTTTCTTCTAGAGTTTCATATATAATTATACTAACAGTAAAATAAGCCGTTAAGTATGATTTGAGATTTGAATAATTTATATAAATCTTAGATTCGAAGATTCATGAGAACTTTGTCAAAATTTTGACCATTGAATATATTGTTATTATGACTTTCTCTTTTATAGATTTATATACAACTAGATTGCAGCGATAGACGATTTAGCTCTAGGATAAGAATAATAATTAATTATTACTTCATATAAACTGTGTTAAAATAGCAATCACATTTACATGTATAAATGTGTATAATGATTATATGATAATTTTGAAGTGCCGGCTTCTAAATAATTGTAAATATCAAACAATGGTGAAGAAGTTTGCATTACTTATAATGATTATCAAGTGCACAATTTGAAGGTATCGAAAAACCTAAAATATAGGCAAATGAAAGTAAATAATTAGAATATTTATGGTTCAACTATAGCACAAACAGAAGAATGCACTGCGTATTATTTACACAAAAGCAGCCAGCAAAAATAAGATAAAGTCTAATTTAACAGAAAGTTAAATGGTATAGTTTCATTCAAGTTTATATCCTTTTACTTGTTTGAGTGGTTTGATGATAGATAATACAGTCCAAAATGACCATTCATTGGGCTCTGAGAATAATTAAACGTAAAATTTCTACCTTCCTCTTGTCATGAGGATAGATGCCCATTCACCCCGGTCATAATAATAGTTTTGTTGTCTAACCACTTTAAACCATTGACTTGCATTGAATCTTATGATGGAACAATAGACTTGCAAAGAGTCCGAAAGCTTTTTAGGTATTCATGTTGTTATCAAGAGTCCCAAATGTACCTTCTTGACAACATTAAAGAAAGTTGGATTAATATGGTTCACAGCATTGGCCCATCAGTTAATCGATGATTTTTGGCAGCTAGCTATTGCATTTTTTACTGACTTTGCAACTAGTCGAGTGCCCAAGGAAACATCAACTACCCTAGTAACTTTCAACATGGGCGATGAGAAACCTTGGAAATATCTCGCCTCGTTTCAATACCTTAGCTTTGGAGATCAAATATCTCAATAAAGGAGTAGCAATGCATCAAATCATATTCAATCTATGGTCAGGACACTTTTCCTTGTCTTTAGTGAAGCACCCAACATTATTCATATTTGAGCTGTCGACTCAATCTGTAAAGTACATAAATGTTGAAAAAGTAGAACTTGCTTAAAAGCAGGTTAAGCAGAGCTAGGTTGAAGGTATGCCACCAAGAGAAAAAGGACAAGCTTGAGTGGATGCCGTCGTAAGGACACTACAACAGTTATGAGCTATTAAATGAGCCAATTAGTCACAATGACTAGGATGACTGAGTGATAGAATTGATGAAGTTTTTGCCTCAAAAGTGAAGAAAATTCCCTCCGATGAATAAATCCAAGCATTACAAGTTCCACCATGAGTACGGTCACCTCACTGAGGACTGTATTACTTTAAAAGATGAAATTGAGGCATTGATATGGTGGGGACATATTTCTAAATATAAAAAATTTCAAGTTAGGCAAAATGATCAAGATAGAGAAAATGGAAGGAAGCGTGATCACTCGCTAAGCAGATGACAAGTAGAAAGAAGATAAGTCCCTGGTTTTGGGAATGATAGAAAAAATCGCGAGCGAATTCAGTAGAGAAGAAGTTTTTAGGAATGCCAGGAAAAGACATCTTTGGTTGATAATGGTCATTGAATGGAAGAAGAAGAGATGTCACGCCCCGATCCACTGAATATGACCAGTGTAGAAGGTCACCATAAGGAAATGCCCTACAAGCCTTGTGATGCAAAATAACATACCAATGACCAATTTATATCGACACATAACCAATTGTTCACATGCCAAATTCTAACAAAAAATTTGGTAGAGTTTTTTTGTTTTCTAGACACTCGGGCTTAAGGACTATACATCAACAAACAAGGGCCACACGCCTACCACAACCTATACAATAATACAAAAATAACAATGGCCCAGATTACACAATTTAAATCCTATTAGGCGTTCAATAAGTAAAATACATGCACACAAAATCCTATCAACTGCAAGGGTCTTCACCATTAATATACCTTTAATCTCTATAGAAAATGATCTACTCATCAATAAGTAGATCCTGAACCAGTGTGAGGTGGAGGAATAGTAAGTGTACCCTTGGACTCTGAAAAATATTGAGAAAAAGGGGTGATTTTCATGAAAACTTAGTGAGCAAATAATCCTATTAAAACCAAAAATTAGTTTATAATTTATATTCAAAATCCAAAGGATAAAATATGTATATAGTTGTGAAGATATGCTTACCCGTTTGAAAGCCATGATCTCAAAATGGATTTGGAAACTCACTCGTCAAGAAATTTAAATAAGTAAATTGTAATATTCAACAACATAAAAATGAGCAACAAAGCATGCTACTATGAAAAATATCTATCATGGCGTAAACATGAGAGAAATTTAATAAAGCTTTCTAGAATATATCAATACTCAAATAACAAAATACTCAGTTAGAATCCTAAAGGAAAATTCTCAGAGGTAACTATAATATTGTAACATCATAAACATCATCTATCTAAAATGTCTGTTAAATACTCAAATACTCATATATTTACCCCATTCCCACCTTATTTACTCCATTACATATTCTACACACAAGTGCACTTGAGAATTCCCAATGGATCTAGGAACTCATCAATAAATCATTTTTATTTATCAGGTCATAAAATGAAATCATCAATTCCAATAAATCAAGATAAATGCATCATTTCATCATGACAAACCATTTTCACATGTTTACATATATAACATACAAAAATAAGTCAACATAAAGAAAATCCTTTTTTTTCCCCAAAATCATAATAATTCAGACCATAAAATTATTTTATACTACAAATGGGATTTTGAAAGTGTGGGAATTATCTACTCACCTTAGAGATTCTTTAAAAAGCTAGATCAGTTAACATGGACAATCCAGTCACTCAACCTAATTGGATATAATCAACATCAAAATCAATATTTGAACTAAATTTTAATGTCCTCTAATTAAGCATACCTATTTTACACTAACATTGAACTTCAATATCTAAGTTAAAATTTCAAGATCAAGTAGCAAAACTACCTACTTGGATTTTTTAGTTGAAACTCCAAAAATTGGACGTCAGTGTGCTTGATCCTTCAATAGGAGTCTTACTGGAACAAATCCATAAGAAAATTTTAACTTTCTTCCACTTTGAAGAGTAAGGGTTTCAAACTAAACCATCTTGAAAGCTTGATATAGAGTTGCTATAAAATAAATTTTTTATTCTAGAAATACTCACCACCATCCAACATATAGGTGGGAAGTTTAGCTTATGTCGAAGCGCCACTGGTGAGTCGGTTTGGCTATTGGCCAAACTATAATGGAGAGGAAGGAAATGAATTGCCACCGAGCTGATCCAAGGAGGAGGAACACCAAAAAAGTGGGAGGGAGAAGGACAACGACAAGTTGAAGAAGAAGACTAGCCGGAGCAAGGATGTCGAATGCATTACAGAGGTAAGGAAGTCTACAAAAAAATAGAACAGGTCATGCATATAGAGAGTGACGTGTGTTTTCCACAAGCGCACGGCATAATTGTAGTAGATACTGGCAAATGCAGGTTGAATCCCACAGGGATCTCACTATCAATTACTAGAGTTTGTAATGTAAGTTGTCTAAATCAAATAAGAATATTAAAAGTATTAAAGAAAGCTAAAGAAAGAGCAGTAAATAATTAATAAGCAAAGTTCAATTATAAAAGCCTAGGATTGGAGTTTTACCACACTAATGGTCTTTAACAATTAAAATCTTTCCTATTATAATTACTTGGATAATTAAGGATGGTTTAGCCTAAATTAATTACTAGCCTCTTTCAAAATCTAATAATAGCACCTAAATCAACCTAATTGCCTACTTTCATGGTTTAGATTAATTTAAGCCCTTTAAGATTAATGCTAATCAGTTCAGTTCCTAAAGAAACTTAATCTACTTTCGTGATTAAAATTTCTTTATTCGATTGTTAGGGTTCCGGTGATAATCTTCTCCTTTCGGTACTTCAACTATCTACCTAAGATAAGGCAAAATATTGGTCAAATACTTTATCAAAACTCAGTAGGCATAACAATTGAATCAATTTATACCAGGTAATCGCAATAGAAAATCAATCAATAACAACAAAGGGCCATAATTGGACTATTTTCAATCCTAGAATAAAATCTACTCAGACATGATAGAAGTAAAAATCAAATTCATTAATATAAAGAACTTCATAATGTTTAAAACAAAGTAGAAGAAGTAAAGATGAAGTTAAAAGAGAAAACCAAGATGAAAATAAACTAAAATCCTTACAAGAACTTTAATCCAAAAGGAAATCTCAAACTATGCTAAAAAAAATGCCTAAGAATGTATAGACTACGTAATCTATCTTAAATCTTGCTAATGATTTCATCAGGTTGCATAATATCAGCTTTTATAGTAGGATGATAAAGGCTAGAACACAGCTGTGTTTGGTGACACGGGCTGGCTGTGTTTCGGGCTGGGAGTTGCTGAGGAATGCACCGAACATGACCGTATCCTGGGACACAGCCAAGTCGTGTTCAGTGCTGGCTTCTTCAATTTTTTAAGCTTCAATCACTGTTAAGTTAAGTTCTTCACAGGGCTTATTTCCTAGCTTCTCCTTAATCCTACTGTGCTTCAAACTTCTACTTTCATCCTCCTTTCCAAACCTTTTTGCTAACCTATAAAGAGAAATACAAACTATAGCAGTACCAAAGAGCAAATAGACTAAACTAAAACAAAAAGAGCAGCAAAGTTACAAATTAATAACAAATTAAGAGGTAATAATTAACATAATAATATGCATTTTACTCGTTTATCAACTCCCCCATGCTTGAACTTTTACTTATCCTCAAGCAAATTATAATATATGAACACATTGGAAAAGGAGAGAATTTACACTCTCAATTCAAATAAGTAGATGTGGCACAACTAATTTTATTCCCAATCAGTAAGACATCAATAGAAATATAAATAAGCATTCAAGGGTTAGTCTTCACTCGCCTAATATCAAACCTTAACTTCTGTATTATACACATCACCCATTGTTAGTATAACCTTCATACACCAAAATGATCTTCAAGGCACTTAAGTAAGATTCTCATCCTTCAGATCTCCCTAGATTACCTTGCCCTTATTTATTCACATTTTTTTTTCATTTTTTTCTCTTTTTTTCAATGAGTGCATTTTATACTCCATCTCACTAAGGTGTAGGCATCTAAGTACTCATACCAAAGGCCTTTTTGGATCTTGAAAGTAGGTACTCAGAGTAAAGACCTTTTTAATTTTTTTTTCTCATTTTTTTTGAATATTTGACACCCTTATTCTTGACCTCTTCCTAACTTTGCACTTTCATAATGCCGAGATTCATAAGGTGCATGCAAATTATAGTCAACAAATAAAGTGTTTTTAAAAAAGCCTAAGGTTCAATTTTAGGAAAGAAAGATTAAACCAAAAATAGCCATTCAAAATTTATCTCAAATAGGTTTAAAACTAATTACTACCATATCAGCTTATTAGAAGAGTTATTAACTTTGTGATTTAGCAGGAAAAAAAATGAAGCATAACTCAAAATGAAAAGAAAAAAATTACAAGGAAAAACACAAAATAGATCAAAAGCTAGAAAGTATCTATCCCCCCATGCTTAAATTCTACATTCTCCCCAATGTAGTTAACAAAGATAAGATCATAGAGAAAGGGATAGAAACTTATCGACTTACTGGTCTTCAGGTGGATGTGGTGGTGGGAAATTATGCTTTAGGTGCCAGTTGTGCATACTCTGCATCATTTGTTACATATTTCCCAGCATTGACTCTATGGACCCCATTGATGACTGTATATTCTACAGGGTTGCTTGCATGGAATGTAATGTGGTCCTCTACCTTTGTTGTTCCTCCTCAATTCTACTGAGCCGCAAGTATAGCTGCTCTTGATCGCTTGGTTGGGCATAGGAGGAACTCTCAATGTGAGGTTGTTGGGCTGGGGGCTGTGGGGGGAATTCTGCTTCTTCTTTATCATCCTCATCTTCAAAACCCCCTTGAAGTGGGTATCTCCAATTGGCTTGATCGGTAGCAGTGGTATGCTTGGGATTACGGAGGCAAAAAAAGCCTTTGCCTTGAAAATGTAGCCAATACTCAGATCCTCTCTTGACAATCAATTTCATATGTAAATAGGACTCCATGTCAATCCTTAAGTTTCCAGGTAAAGGCTGCAAATCTGAAAGTTGTTGTTCCAACCCCAAACCACAACCAATCGCTGTTACTAATCCTCCTGTCACTACATTTTCATGCAATTCATTACCCACTTTTTGCATTTGTTGTGCCATGAATGCCCCAGTATCAACCTGATTATTATTTATCATAGCCTATAGAAAATATAGCTCTCATTGACTTGCAATCCCATCACTTTCAGCTTGTCTAAAAATAGTGTGTGCCATGACATGTTGAATATATCTAAAATAGGGGTTACAAATTGATGAGGCTTTTGATTTTGAAGCATTGTACTGCCCTTTGATAACAAAATATTTCACTCATTTAATTGTCCTCTCACTTAACTTTGTAAGATTCAAAATTGCTTACTTCCAGCTGTGTTAAGATGTATTTATAGTATGATGTCAATTGGATTCATTTTACAAAATTTTGCATAATTGGCCATTTTGAGTAGTTTCTGTATTCTGAGTATAACTTGAGATACACTTATATAATTGATGTGATTCTTACCTTGTAGGAAATATAAGAGATCTTTCTACAACTTTCATGAAGACCTCCAAGGCTGAATCACACAATTGGCTATCTGAATTTTGAGTTTAAGTCAAGACCAGAATACTGTCCTAGGGCAGCCTGACCTTTGTGCATCATACCATAACTTGAGCTATAGAGGTCCAAATGATGTGAAACAAAGCCAAAATGGAAGTTGAGACATAAATCCACATTTTCTATGAAGACTTCCTGAGCTGAAAACGTCAATATGGGCATGAAAAATATGCTATAACCTAGATGCAGAAATGCTATGAAAATTAGCTCTGTAGAATTGGACTTTTAAGGCCCCCAATTGGCATGGATCTTGAGCCCACTTGACCATCTCTTGATCCAGTAAACACTCAGCCAGCTGGAGACCCAAAATTTAGTGAAAAGAAGGACAAGCAGAAAGCAGTGGCTGCCAACTAGACTAGCCATCATGCCTACTCACTTATGTAGCTACCTTCTCCTCCTTTTACCTGGGCAAAGTCATTTTTTTAGAAGTTTTTCATTCAATTTTTCAAGTAGTTTTTAGTGTAGTTTAGCTGTGTTTTTTCATGTGTGTAGAAAGCAAGATTTTACTCTCCTTTTTTGTATATTTTTCTACCTCCATGGAAGTCTAACTTTTTATACTTGAAGATTAATATGAAGATCTTGTTCCTTCATTTTGGCATCCAATTACTGGTCACTTCTTTCCTTTTTCCTCTCTGTTTTTATTGTAATATCTGACTTAAATGGATCCATTTAGTTTAGATATTAATATGGTTATTGAGATCTTGATAATCAATTGTAGAAGAGGATAGGAAAATTAAGTAATGCATTAAGATTTTGATGACTTGCTTATGGCTGAGTTTTGCATAAAACTCATTAATCATTTCAGGGATCCTTTTTATGATTATCAATAATTGGATGAATATTTAGTGATCAAGAATGAATTAGTCTCAAGTTGATTCCCTTGGCTGGTTGCTTGTCTATCTTTGTTTTAGTTTCTGTTAGTTTAGTGTAGCTTCTGTTAGTTTGGATTCTGCCAATCCCCCTTTATTTCCAGCTTCTAATTAATTGATATCATCTACAAATGATCTTTGGGTTCAACCCGGTGTTGTTCTATGCTACAAGTAGAGTAGTGCAATCTGATTTTATAAATTTCTAATTTGATCGGCCTCGACAAATTGTAATCAGATTTTGGCATCGTTGCCGGGGATCATTTTGATTTTATCAATCTTATTAGGAGTATTTTTATATACTAACATCACTAACATTTTGTTGTTGCAGTTGCTTCTCTTATTTCCCCTATTTTTCTCCTATTTTAGTTTCTATTTTTTCCCCATTACAGTAGCACTATTCCTTGCTGGAACCACCGCCTTGGAATGAGCTAAAATTTGGTGGACTTGTAGAAGACATCAAGAGCATCAAGGTTTGTCGCTTTGCTACAAGCTCCCACTTGGTTTAGCTAAATTCCATTATTTAGACCACTTTTTTTTTAAAGATTTTTTATTTAATTTTTAAGTTCCCCATATGTGTAGTTTTTGAGTGGTGGTGGTCCTGTAATTTTTAAAAATGTCTAGATATGTTAATTGTAGTTGTTTTGAGTGATTTCTAGCCTTAGTTGTTGTGTTTTTAACTTTTTGTCAATATTTCAGCCTTTTTAGTGTAGTGTAGTGTAGTGTTTGGTTACTAGACTTCTTCCTATCACAATCTATTGAAATTTGATTTGAAATTGCTTAGAAGATTAGGAGAAGTCTAGTTAATCAGTGTAAAAAAAAAGAGAGAAGAAGAGAAATCTGGTTCTGCTGCAAGGATGGAGCATAGACTTAATGAGTTAACTTCTTTGGTGAGACAATGGAAAATACTTGCACAAGGACTTGCCCCAATTCAGCCACCAGAGTCTTGTCTTATATTTCATCAAGAGGAAAATTTTGACCAAGCTCATCCTACTGCTGTGCCAAGTACTCTTCTTGGTAGACCCCAATGCCAGCAACCATACCCTGCACCCCAGCAGCCATATTACCAGTAGCCATACTAGGACCAGCAACCATACCACCAGTCACAATATCCATTCCAATAGCCATACTAGCAGTCTTATTAATGGCCATACCAGCAGCCAATTGAGCAGCAATTGTAACAACCACCTCAACAACAACAAGGTTCAATACCTATCAATACTGAGCCAACATTGGAGGATCTTGTGAACCAAATGGCAGCCAACAACATTTGGTTTCAGCAAAAGACAGAAGCCATCATGCAGAACCTGGATGTTCAAATTGGAAAATTGGCTTCTTCATCAAGTCAATTACAATAAGAATGTTCTGACCAGCCCCCTTCCCAAATAATGCCAATTCAAGAGAATATTAGTGCCATTACATTTGGGAAGAGTTTACAAGAGCCAACTAGCCCCCAACTAGCAATGGAGCATCCCATGGAGGAGCATTCTGTTTCTAGCATAGACATACATGCTAAGGAGTTAGTTGAAGATGCTTGTAATGATGAGCTTCATGCTAAATTCCCTGAATTACATGAGTTTACTGATTCTGTCCATCTATGTGATTGTTGTCATGGTGTTGTGCTATGCAATGCAATGCTTGTGTTGAGATTGCTGCATTTTTAGAAAATGGTGGCTCTGGTATAAATGAAGCAGCAACAACACTTGATAGTGCAGAATTCCAATCAGCAGAAGTTATGGCAACCAACAAACTAATTCCTTTTATAGTGCAACTACCTCAATTGGAGTTAGAACCTCTCCTTGAACATATAAGTTATGCATCTTTAGAAGAAGATAAGCGCTTGCAAGTGCTCATAGCCAATAACCCTCCTGCTGATCAAGAAGAAAAGTTGCTACCAATTTTGAGAAAATATAAGAGAAATTGGTGGAAATTGAAGAGAAGATGTTGGAAATCTTACCCCATCAAATGGTTGCTGCTAATAACCATTTTGACCCTGGTGGCTGATGGAGGAAGTCAACTTAGAAGCAGCCTTGCACATTAATTCTCCAAATAGATAAAGTTGTTTCTTACCCCTCTCTTTATTTTACTTGTCCTATACTTGCTGTTGATATTTGTTTTGCTGGCTGGTTTATTTGACTTTGAGCTTACATTGTGGGGGGAGTTTTAAAGTTTTGGGTTTGTTGTTGTGCTTTGAACTATCCTTTTTCATTTGAACAAAACCAAAAATTTTTGTTGCATTTTAGAATAAAATTTTTTTCTGTAGAATATAGAAACCAGAAACCAAAAAGCAAAAGTGTTGAAATTTCTGCATAATTCTACAGAAAACCAAAAAATTGAAAAAAAATTAGAATTTTTGTGACCCTTGTAGTTTTTAATAGATGATGAGTTTCTTTAACTTTCAAATGGGTTACAAGTGATTTTTATGGTTGCATAGCATATCTAAATAGATGATCTTGAACTTAATTAGCATTGCAATAAATTTGAATTGTTTATAGATTGATTTTGGTAGACATATACCTTGTGAGCTTTTGAGCCTATTGTTGAACATTCTTAATAGATTATTCTTCTTTCTTGTGTGTGAATATTTTTTCATGATTGTGTTGCTCTAGAATTTGCTTTGATTTTTTTTTAGATTACATTGGCATGCATGCATAAAGATGATTAAGGCATTTCTTTGTTTGAGCCATTCTTTTCCTTTTAGCTTACCTT